>JACXSJ010002611.1:0-40507 GCA_014851325.1 Pentalonia nigronervosa | reverse complement strand
ATTATTATTATTATTATTATTTTATTCTAATTCTATTATGTTCCTTATCGTTTTTACATTGTCCGTGTTCTTCCGTCTTTTATAGGCATTACGTGTTTATCGCTAATAGTTGTTAGTTGACACTGTTCGCTGTTGACATTCGATCAGTGAATTTCTTTCCGTAAACTCATTTTGTATTTTGAAATTGACGCGTAGTGCGTACCTATCGATATTTTTTCTAATTTTTAAAAATAATACCTAAGATGCCCAAAAGACGATGTAGTTTTAATCTAAAATTAAAAACGCAGTTTCCTAATTTAAGAGATGCTAATGAAATAGGGAAAGTTCTGTGTACCGAGTACAAATCTGTATTCTCAATAGAATGTGGTGGGATATCAGATATCAAACAGCACTTACAAAAACGCAAACATGTATTGGCCGTGTCTAGTTCTAGCAGTGCTAATAAATTAACGTCTTTTTTACTCAAAAACGGTAAAGTAATAAGAAAATAATTGTTTGTGATATGACTTAGATTTGTATTTTTACTCTTTACAGTTGTGTGCATATGTGTTATTAAAGTATATGGAAGAATTTTTCTTTTTCGGTGGGAGGGGGGGTAGACGTTTCAGATGTCCCGTTTTTTTATTTTCTTAATATGGTCACCCTATACTAGATACCTATATAATTTTATTTGAATTTTTTTTTGCTTTTTAACATGAATATGTCTTGTTTTCAATAATCAACTCTAGTTAGTTTTTTTATATAATCTTTAAAAGTTGTTACCAGTTATCCTTAGGAGACCTGAAATACATAGGCCGTTAGTAAACTAATGAATGTAAATGTTTATTGAGGGTTTATGAAACACATAAATACACTTTAATCTTCAACATTTCGTCTACCTATATAATTTTGTTTAAATTTTTTTTCCAATTCTTAAATTGTATATGTCTCCTACATTCTCTTCTCATTTTTTTTTTAACCATGTTAATTATTTTATATATATTTTTTAATACAGTGAAACTTCCATATAACGAAGTCGAGTAAGCAACAAAAAAAAAATCGTAATATGGAGGAATTCGTTAATTAGATTTACGTATTTTTTTCAACTTATTTTTAACACATTGACTGCCACGGGTTTTTTGTCATGTCACTCATAACCGCCGCGAGATTTGGGTGTAAACTAATGAAATTTCCTACAAGTAGTTAACGTGTTAATTTAATTATGTATGTATGTATATACTTCTATGTTGAATGTGTTATGTAAAAAATAACATCAAATGCTATCAGCGATAGATAAAAATTTGTGTTTCGGCATTTTTTTTTTTATACAGATGAAGAGAAAACGAGAGAAAATTCGTATGTATACCCGTTTGCATCAATATTGGAACTGAAGTACTGCAGTAAAATTATCAATTTGCCAATCTTCAGTGTCTTATCTTTATGGGATATATTGTTCATGTACAATTTTAAAACAATATTTAAAATTTGTTAGCGGCAACATTTACAAAAACCGGTTTTTATCGAATAATTATTTCGTTATATAGAAACATCAGATTATAAATAGATCAGAGATAAATTTACAATTGGTTAATACATTGATTAATATATATATTATTTATTTTTATTTATTTTTTACAATATTTTTGTATATTTAATCAACGTTACAACAAAATAAGAAAAATGTTTCCTGAGAAATCATTAATTTACAAGTGAATATCCCATGTCTAATTTCAACCGTTCATAAAAAATTAGTTTGATATTCCGGTAAACTTTTTTTTGTGAAATATAAAAAAAAAGTTTAGTGTATTTGTATTGAATTTTCAAATCTTAGATATAAACAGAATTATTTATATGATTTTCTAAATTAAAAAAAATTACAAATTTTCGTAATTTGTATGTTTTTTATCAAAATTTTAAGTTTAGACACTTATAAAAAACCAGGGCTTGCATTTCAAATCAAAATGTTGGTATACATTAAATTTGCCTTATTTTTTTATTATATAAAATTATTCTACTACACATAAACTAGGACAAATACACAGATCGTGTTGAGCATACTTCTTATTCCTTATTCTATGGTCAAAACCATTTGATACTATAATAGTTTTTGATTATCTGATTTCTATTTTATATAAATAGGTAGTAAATTATACGCTATATAATTTGTTCATAAATTATATTCAGTAAATTAGATAATAGGATATAGTAAAATCTTGATATTAAATTCAATAAATTTAAAAAATAGTTTTTTTTTATTAAAAAGACATTCACATTTGTCAAAAATTTACAAGAGTAAATCAAAAGTCAAATTTAGTTAGTTATTAATGACTTTTTTTTTTTTGATAGTTTTTGAAATGCAGGTAGAGACGCTAATGGAATTTTCATTGTGTACTTGGTTGTATCATCTTTCAACAATGATGCCCCTACTACCTTCATCAACAATGTCAATCTAAAAAAATAATTTAATGATATGCAACAATTTTTTAAACAATTAGTACAAAAATTTTATCTAGGATTTATAATTTTCCTGAATGTATTAAAAATTAAAATATATTAATATTTTGGACCTGGAAAGACACATGATCATAAATATAATAAAATTATAATGTAAAATTACCTCTTTTGGCTACTTAATGGAAGAAATGATGATATCCAACTTAAGTCAAATGTATACAAGTTGATTAACATCATAATTATAATTATATGACATACAGCTTTATCCTTCATCTTAGATGTTAAATCTCTAAAAAATTAAAACATATATATATAAACAAATTAAATGTATTAAATTGTTTAGTTATAATTTTTACCGTCCAGTTATACTGTATTCAACAAAATTATCCAACACCTTATAATTGATAACTTCAGAATTTGGGTAAATTTCAATATTTCCAATATTCAAATGAGTTGATTTTATTCTCAACAATTCAATTAGTCCATCGGCAAAGGTAAGTAGACAGATATTTTGTATAGTTTTATGAGATATTCTGTTCAAATTTGTTATGAAAAATGTTGAAAAACTGCTAACAAATTACATTATTTAAAACAATAGATCCAAGCCACAAAAATGTATTAAAATAAAAAGTTAAACTAATTTGTATGTCCACATAAAACTCCTACATTTATCAATTCAATTACTAAAACTGAAATATTATTAAAACATTTCAAACAGAACTTCTCAAGTTGTACTACTGATACAGATACATAACATTATTTTACTGATATAAAATTTATAACAGTTTTTTTTTCACTCATAAATAATATGTAGCTGATCCACAGTATAATTAATATTGGACCGTGAAAAAAAAATTGAAAAATTCTGATCTATAGCATATTTCTCACTTAAATTAAAATTTAAAAATAACATCAAATAATTAAAAACACGGCTTCAAACCAATTTTGTTGGAAATTTTAAAAAAACAAAAACAGAACCACATTTAATCATTTTATAAAATAAAAATAAAAACAAAATAACAACTAAAATTTATTTTTTTTTTCGAAAGTTAATATATAAGTTTTTAATTACAAATAATAATTAATGTTACAAGCTTATTGCTTTAAATTGTATTATAGTAAAACCTGCCTTAATGGGCACCTATATATAACAAACACCTGTACATAACAGACACCTCTCTAATGGACAAAATGACCAGATCCAAGCAATTCAGGTCCATTCCAATGTATTTCAACCTGTCTATAACGGACTTTTTTTATTATGGACACGGACAATAATATTCACCCTCGTGATTACATAACGGATAAAAATACTACAAAACAGTATCAATAAGGAATGCAATTATGTATTTCAATGAAAACATGGTTTACAATCAATTACGATAATATTAATTGTGAATACCTATTGAATTTATGAAGTTGAAATATAAGTTTATTCAGTTTCTATCGGTTCACACTCAGAGTTGTATATTTTTCTTAGCAATGAAATCTCTCGTACTGTGTAAAGCTTTAAATTTAAAACAAAAAGTGGACATTATTCGTTTTAAAGATTCTAGCGGCAGTTGGTCTATTCATAAACTTGCTAACAAATTTGGCATCTACCAGTAAAATGCAAGTGGCCGAAGTTTTGAAGAATTAAGAAAATATTTTACGTCAATACAATGAAAATGCCACAAACGAAAAATCTTATAGATTCCAGAGGAATAGGCCAGGTGAGTTGATTAATAAAATTGTTTTAGAATGGTTCAACCGTATTAGAAATAAAAATGTGTCTGCATCTAGACCAATTATTCAAATAAAAGCTTTAGAAGTTGCCTGTGAAATCCATCAAAAGTTGGAAATGACCAAATCAAAGTTCAAAAAACAAACATTAATATTATCATTTTTTAAGAAATAATTAAATAATAATTTTATAACGTGTCATTGTATATAACATAAAAATAATAATTAAAATAAAAATTTATAATGTATATGTATAATATATAATATATGTAATAATAAAGATTATACCTAATATTATAAAATATAAAACAATATTAATAAAATGTACGTAAAAATTGTATATATGCATAATGTTTGTTAATTAATTTTATCTTTAAAACACCGAAACCTGTCTATAACAGACACATCTATAATGGTCAATTATTTTGGTCCCGTGATTGTCCATTATATACAGGTTTCACTGTATTTAAGTAAATTTAATCTAATTTAAAATTAAAAATTACAATTTTGAATGTGGAATAATAAGATTACACATTATCTAATAAATAATATTCATACCATAGATATGTCAACAATATTAAAAAAAAATATTTATTGACATTTGCATGCACAAAATTACCCACTTTTATGATATATAAAAATTTAAAATAGTAGCAAGTAAATATGATAGTATGCTATACTTACATATTATAAATTTTTATAAAAAAAAATTAAAAAAAATAAATTAACTGGTTTTAAATAACTACAAAACATAGAATTAATATTAAGCATTTTTTTGAATCGAAAAAAATAGTTAAGAAACTAAAATCACTAACTACCAAAAATAATTTCGGTTTGAAGCCCTGATTAAAAAGTTAAAAAATATTTAAAACTATGGTAACCTTGTAATCAATTCTTAAGTCTATTATTATTTAAACCAATTTCCTTGAATTTTAATTGATATTTCATTTTCATTTTAACTTACTCTTCATTGTCACAAGAAATTGGTAACATGCTTATCACTTCTTTTGCATAATCGGTCATTAAATTTATTTCATTTTCAAGCAATAATGTAGAAACAGGATAAACTAGTTCTAACTTATTAGAAAAGCGGTTACATCCTTGTGGTAAATATATTAAGAATTCACTAATTTTAGAAAATGATGATTCTAATACATCAGCTATAAAAGAAAAATAACAAGATAATATACTGGAAAAGTTTATATAGATATCTAGATATAGGCTTATACACATACAAGAAAAAGAAATATTATTCAAGACATCTGTTGAAACATCAACAACATCATTAACTTTTGATTTTGAAATACGTGCTGACTTTTTAGTTCCAAATACAGAGTCAAACTCTTCATTTTTATCAGTCAATGTCTGGTCTTCAAACGTTTTCATTTTAAAGTAATCTGGCTTTTTAAGATAAGTCACTTTGGTACTATAAACTGAAACCTACATATAATAAAACTCGTGTTTTTATACTTATTACAGTTAAAATTTCTATTTAAACAAATAATAGATAAAATTAAAAAAATATATCTTTTACAATTAAATATCAAATCTTTTTTTTAACTTATAACTTAAATATATATACTTAGCCACCTTATTTGTATATTTATTCCTCAAAATTAAGTATTTTTTTCCATTATCCTTTCTACTGGGATCTTCTTCTTCAACTGTACCACCATATTGATTAAATATTTTTAATACAGGTCTATTAGATGTACTCTCAATCGCCATACCACAATCTAATGATTTTGATGAATTCAAATGACCCACTTCTGTAATAGCTAGAAAATAAAATACAAATCAGTCAACACATGTATAATTCAAAATTGAATTTGATTCTAACGTGTGGAAAAAATTTGTACACTCATATAATATTTTTTCATAAGTATATTATAGGCAATTTAAACTACAATTGCGTAGAAAAATTATAAAAATGATGTACGGTAGAAATCTGTAGGTTTGAATTTCGAAATAAGACTTACCGATAACTGGTGGTACAGTGGGTTCTATGTAAATGTGTTCAACGATGCCATCCATGGCGCAGTGGTGTGATTGCAATTTCCGCACGCAGATGAAAAACGTACGAGACAAACTCAATTGCAGACCACAGAGTTAATGCGGTTGAATGGGTCTATAATATTATTATTATTGTCTGCACCAAAAGAGTATACAGTCACGCATTCACGTTTGCTCATTTGCCGTATCATGGGCATCGAAGAGTAAGTTAATCGTCAGAGTGTTTCGCCGTTATCACTATTTACGAATTCGTATCATCGCCGGTGAACAGATAATGAATTCTATCAGTTGTTGGAAAAAAAAAATAACGCCGACCGCATAAACAGCACCTTAAAACAATAAAAGCTGCTGTATGCGCTAAAGTATTGACATTATTGACATTTGCCGTTATTTTGCAATATGCACTATTATAGTTGTTCTTCGAAAACGCGTCATTGGGATTTGGATCGACGTGCCCCTTAAAATTATAATTACTATTTTATTGATTTTCGATAGCAATAATAAATAACATTTATGCAACCGGTTAACCGATCATTAGACATTTACAAATACTCCGTTGTATCGTCAAAAGGAGTGGTAGAAGGGCCAATAAATAAAATAAAAAAAAATTAGCATAAAAGTGTAATAAAATGTTGGGAAATAATTTTTTTAATTATCGATATTCATGAATATTTCGATATTTTTAAGATAACAATATATCATTATCGAATGTCGAGTCGACATTGTTGACCAATGAAATATGGTCATATCGATGTTTCAATAAATGGCATATGATGCGAATTTTTCATTTCCTGGGGCTAATTTTGCAGCCACGCCAAAAAATTATCCACTTATGCGGTCACTAAGACATTTTATGACAGACAAATTTGCTTGGGTATAATATAGAATAATAATTATATATCACAATAATACCACATATAGAAATTATTAATAATAAAAAATAATTTTGTCTATGTAGTAACTATGTCTATATTTCAGGTATTTAGAATTACATTGTAACATCACATAATGAAAAAAATGACGCTGTGAAAAATATTATAAAGATTTCGCAGGTGTCAAATCAAACACTGTTTTCAGTCGATTGGACTTTACGAGGGACGATAGTGTAATGAAAACAATTGCTTAGTAGTGAACAAATAAAACATTTGAAACAATTAATAATTTAATAAACTGATGGTTACAATAATATAATTTTCATTTTTCACATATAATTACTACTACTTACAGACTCCAGTTGTACTACAACACATCGGAGACTAACACAATCTCATCAATATTTTTTTTTTCAATATTGTATTTTATATTTGTATATTTGTGTGTAATAAGTGATCACAGTATGTTTCAGTAAACAATGTCAACAAAATCCTCAGTCCTCAGTATTTCATTGTGTAGCTTATAAATCTTTTTACCGCGGTTATAGGAACGTTTTACGTTAGTATAGGGCTTATACTAGTAATACCAATTTTTTTATCTTACCGCCTACTTTAAAAAAAAAATTATATATCCTTAAATAAAAACGAATTTATTGTTTATAAATAAGTATATCATGTTTTATTAAAATACACCACGACAGCGGACAGACGACGAACAATTATTCTAAAAATTCAAAATACACACGTACAACATTAATTGTACTACATCATGTTGTTGAAAAAAATTGAAACAGTCGCCGCCCCATTTTGGTAATCCAATGCCACCCAATTAAACTTGTGCCTTCCATTGACCCCCCTGGATAGTTCAAGTGCCCCAAATAGGCGATATCATCCACTTTTTGAAAAACAAGTCTATTATATGCCGTGCTTGACAGCACGGTCTTAAATTATGACAGTGACTTTTATTCATTATCAAGATAGATTGTGGAGATAACCGAGAATTTTGTATCCCACTACCGTGGTATGTTGGCATTTTCTTATCGAACTTCTCTGATAATGTGTTTGTCGTACTAACCGTGATGTCTTCAGGCATAGTGCCGTATCTCGTACGACGTACATCATTATGCATACTGCATTACTGCATAAATGTGTCTGATATCATAATGCTTTACTGTTCAAGTGTACGAATTGAGAGTTGAGACTATTGTCAACGTCAAGTCGTTTAGTGCTTGAAGTTTAATGTTTACTATTGAGTGTTGATATTAACTATAAATCTGTAACTTGGCACTTGGTATTCAGTACTAATGCTGTCACTCGTTTTCCACCGCAAATCGACCGAACCGATCGAAAATAGAGGTAAACTTTTCGGACGTAATTCGTGTGTGACTTTCGAAACAATAGTGCGCCACATAACATGTACAGCGGTGTGACATCGTTTACGTAATTGACAGGTCTAGACAACATTTTTTACTTTTCGGTAATCTTACCCCGCTTTGTCTTAGGTTGTCAAAGCGTTTATTGTTTTTGACGTCGTCATATGTTCGTATGAAATATTAAAAATCTTAAAAATTCTTGTTTGTATTTAAAATATGACACTAGGCGTTAAGCGTACCAATTTGAGACTTCACAAATTATAAATTCTCTCGCTTTAAAATTAAACTTTAACAAAATCGTCTTGATTGAATTGTGTTTGCTGTGGTTATGTGGTCTGATCCATCATCATCAAATATGGCTTATGGAAACCAATGGATGAATATGAATCCTGCTATGTATAAAAACATGTCCAATGAACAAGGTACACATATACGATAAAATGTTTGTCGTAAAGATTAAAATTAATACAAATTTACATATTCTAGTGGACTGGGCAAGTTTGGCTCAACAATGGATTAAAATGAAAGAAACTCCACCACCAATGCCTTCTGGACAAGTTAGAATCCCTTCTTCTTCCGAACACACTTTGCCTGGTCACCAAATAGAACCTCAGAATCCTTCAAACGCATCAGCAGCACCAGCAGCACCAGCAGCACCAGCAGCAGCAACAATTAAAACATTTAGTGATCATAATATTGCCAGTCCAGTTACAGGTTAGTAGACTACCAATAACTGGTATGAAAATCTTCTATAAACATTTTTTCCAGGAAATAATATTGAAAAACCTAGTGCTTGGAATACATGGACTTGGCAACAACAACAACAATGGAATTGGAATTGGGCATCTTCTTCAACAGCTCTACCAACTAAAGCACCTATTATAGAGTCAGTTAATCCACTTAGACCCCCTTTTATTACACCTCCTATATTATCTGAACCTCCTCCATCTTTCCCAATGATGACACCAAACAAACCATTTTTACCTAATGTAAGTTTTTATAATTTTAATTATGTGAATTATTTTTACTTATAATTACTTATAATTTTGTTTTAGAATTATTGGGCAGGACCCAATACTAGAGTTCCACCACCGACTGAACCAGATCAATGGAATAAACATAATATAATTTCCAATGTTGATGATAAAACTCAAGATCCATCATTTATGGGTATGTGTAATTCAAATGAATTATTCTGCTATTAAATTAATAACAAAATAAAACCTATTTTTTGTTATATTTTAATAATATTTTTGGTTTATAATTTATTAGATGCGGCAAAGCGAAAGCAATTGCCAGCTTGGATTCGTGAGGGACTTGAAAAAATGGAAAGAGAAAAGCGAAGAAAAGTTGAGCAAGAACAATCTTTTTGCGAACCTGATTATTCTAGTTTTACAAATGAAAATGTCACTCAGGAATTACCCAATGTATGCATTATATTTATATTGTTTTTTTATAAATCATGTTTTAAGTTTTTAATATTATAAAAATGTTTTAATAACCATGTTTTTCTTAGTCACCTAATAATTTTGATCAAGAAACTCAAATGGTTGATGATGATATTGAACCGATGTCTTCTGATTTCATCATTGATACTGAACCCAAAAAAACCGAGTTTGTGAAGAATGACCCTTCTCTTCTCATTCCACGTAAGACTAAAGCTCAAATCTGGGAAGATACGGTAATACAGTTTTTGACATTTACTCATATTTAGAACAAATAAAAATAATAAAGTGTTGCTGTTGTTTCTTATATTTCTATTTTAAAATGTTTAGTAATTATAGTTATTGTATTTTAAATTAATTATTTCAGATGTTAAGTCTACGGAAAATTCTAACAAAATTATTAATGGATGTTACTAATGATATGATGTTAAGTGTAGTTAAAGACGTGATGAAAACTACTTTACAAACAGGTAATAGTTATTAATAATTATAACCCTTAATAAACAAGTTCAATGGCGTAAGTAATTAGTAATTAAATGTATGAATAAAAAAAGTTATTTAAATTATATTTTTAATTTCTTTTTAAAATTTATTATTATCAAAATTACAATATGCCATGTAACAGATATTCAAGGAAATCAAAACCAAACATCGTTAGCTGGTAAGCTGGGTAAGTTTTTGAAATTATTATAATACAGTAGGTAATATACAATTCATTAATGTAGTAATTCCATTACTTGAATTTGTATTAAAACACACATTGTGAAGCTATAGACAATTATCCATAACTCAAATCAATGATTATACATCATCTACAAATAAATATTTTCTTGTATTAACTTGCAATAAATAATAACTTTTTCTAAAGGGCTCGGAGTTTATGGTTCAGAATCAGGGTCATCTGATGAAAGTGATGAAGATCAGAACATATCTGGTCATAAACAATTAAAACAGGATTCCGATGAAGCTATTCAAGTAAATTATATTTTTACTTAGTTTCATTGATTGATTTTATTTATAATCTCTTAATTTAAATTTAAAATTATTTTTAATTCATAATATATTTAGGAAAGAATATTGAAACGCCAGCGCGAGTTCAGTTATATTGAAGCAAAAATTCTTATAGAATTGGATCAGCTAGAAAACCAGGAAAAACTTGTGAGATCTAAATTTGATAATAGTGTCAAACTTAGTGGAGAATCTAATGATAATGGTAGTCAGGTAGTGGAAAACATTCAGACTAAAGGTAAAATTATGTTTAATTTATTTAATAAAAAAAATGTGTATATTGAACATGTTTATAGTTTAATATTCAATAATTCCAGAGTAAAAAAAAGTTAAAATCAATTAATATTTATAATACATAATTATATATATTTGATTACTATTTAGTAATTGGTTATGTTGAATGTTTTTTTTTTCTTAAATTTGTACACAAGTATAAATTATTATATATAATATATAATATGATAAATAAAATATTAAATTGTATTTATAGTATTGGATTCATTGATCCTAAAATAATAATATGAAAATAAACAATTTTGAATTTCAGGACTTACTGAGGATGAAGGATCTAGCCAAAAGGTGGTCAAGGGACAAGATAAAATCAAAAAAGAATTATCTAATGATTTAAATATTAAAAATGGACAAAAAAAAAAGAAATCTAAATCTAAATCCAAAAGATCATCAAGTTCTAATTCATCAAGCAGTAGTAGTGTTAGTAAGAAGAGCGATAATGCTGATTATAAATACAAAAATAAGAAAAGTGATAAAATTAAATCAAAATCTTCGAATAACAAAATTAAAGCAGATAGTGTAAAGAGAAAACGGAGATCACGTTCTAGAAATAGAAGTAGATCTTATTCAATAACAAAGAGTAGTAGGTCACATTCAAGATATAGGAGTAGGTCACGTTCAAGGCATTATGATAGAAGATCTCCACATAGTTTTAGATCAAGAAGAAGTCGATCACCACAATTACGTCATTCATATTCCAGAAAGTACAAAACCAAACGAAATAGTTCTTCTAGTTCAAATGAATCGAGAAGTAAAAAGTACAGGAACAGACGATAATATTTTGGTCAAAATGTAATTTTAAGAGATTAAAATTCTTAATAATTATTTTATTAATACTGACTCATTAAATTAATTATATTTTAGCATTATTTTTTTTTTATGTATATAACACTAGGCTTAGCTTTTAATAAATTAAACAGTTCAATTAGGTCTAAAATAATACATTTTTAATTATTTAATAATAACTGCCAACTAAATTTTTATTAGAAATTTATAACCTTATCTCAATCATTTAAACAAATATAATTTTGTATATTTATAATATATGTTTTACTTATAAATAATAGTTCTGTAGACTGTAATTTATTTACATAATCTATTTTTAGAAAAAAATGCAGTAACTCCAAAGTATTGAGCACTTTAATATGATCGATTTTGGAGTTTATATTCCTAAATTAATTCAATTTTCACTCGCAGAACTTAAAAATGTAATTTGTTTTTTTACAAAGTTTTTATTCTTTATCAGTTATACCTTCAAATGAACACTTTGTTCTTTGTTTTATGTATTTCGATGCAGAAAAGTAGAAAGTACATAAAAATTAGAGTTACTTTTTAATGATTATTGCTGTTCATACTATGAATATAGCTTAATTCTCAAAATGTAATTTCTATTTATAAAATAGAAATTATATTTTTTCAAATTTTAAAACAAAGCACTTTTATCAAAGGCCCATCGACAAAATAATGCAATAAATTATAAGAACAGGAATAATCAATATATGTTAATCAAACAATTTTTCTAATTTTATTTTAATACCTATTATAAAGCAAGTTGAATAATAAATATAATATTATTAATACAATAATGGGGAACGAAGCACTAAAACTGGCAGAAAGTATTTCAAACTTCAATAATTTTGATATTTTTATTTTATTTTAATGGTGAAATTTAAATATTATTTATTATTTTCTTCAAAACAAACTATATTATGGCAATAAGATAATTTAATTTTAAACTAAAACTACTTTAAAGGTCCTATTAAGATTAAAGAATCATTCAATGCTAAATACCTGCACATGGTTATGGTGGACACAAATACAATGTATAAACAGATAATATTGATATCTTTAAGTTTGATATGTTAATTTTCACTCTAATATTAAAATTAATAACATAACATTGATTCTACTGGATGCAAATTTTATATATTGTATGTTTGTAAGACAGAAAATAAAAAAATAATGATTTGTCCACAATCATGATTATGCCCTTTATAGTTTCGCATAGTTCCTGCGCCAAAGTTGAAATACCTTTATAGTATGTTAAATGTACTAAAAATAAATTGCTTATTAGTATCATTAATGTATTGATTATTTTTTTTAGTTCATCTTGGGTACTTAGGATTGTTGCTTGTAAAATTAATAGTATGGTAAAATTGTAAAAACTTATAATAATGCTATTATTATTTTTAAAATATGAATTCTATTTGAAACTATTTCATTAAAAAAATGTTAATACTATGAAGTATTTATAAAATGTTAGTTGAATGAATTAGATTACATAAAAACATTGCATTTCTTTACCCTTTTTTCCTGTTATAAATCTGCATGAGAGTGAACCATTTCTCATAGCCTTGTGCATGTTGAAATTCCACCTACCTTGACATTATAGTAATAAAATAATGAATACGAAGGGACACTTTGTAAATTACTCATGTTTTTAATTGCTAGTCCTTAACCAGGGACAGCTTTATACATAGACAACTAGCATATGCCTAGAGGCAACACCTTTTGACGCAAATTTTAATATAAAATTTAAGTACATTTTTACTTTTCAATATTTCATGTTGTATAATATATTAATGAAACTAAAATAGAGAATATTTTTAATTAAGTAACATATTTTATATTTTATATAGTATTAACATAATAATTAATATTAATTAGGTGGAATAATATTGTGAATGTATACAATTTTAAATATAAAACTAGATTTCTAGAAGTCAGATGTTTTGATAGAATTTTTAAATAATAATAATTAGACATTGGGGTAACGTGCTATCCTCTGCTCAAATATCATTTAACCGATTACGATTAGTGCACTTGCCGCTCAGAACTCTAATTTAAATACAATTATTATATGAAATCTATCAACCATAACCAATATTAGCTATATGTACATACTTTAAACGAGTTAGAACTTAGATTTACAATTTACAGCAATTTTTAAATAATTGTGAATAATGTGGAAATTACATGATAAAAAATAAGACGATTTATTGATTAATTTTTTTTCATTATTTGTCTACTTAGTATGTATATCTACATACATATAATTACTATAAAGTTTTAGTTTTATTTTAATCATTCATAATATAATTTGTAAAAAATAAAAGTTTGTGTTTTTGATTATGGTATTATGTATAATTATTTTTTGTTAATGGATTATTTTTTTCCTTGGGTAAGGATAGTGCCAGCATTGTAATGCCTAGAGGCAGAAAATTGGTAAGTCTGCTCCTGTCCTCAACAATTATTTATAAGTTCTTATATACCAAAAAACTTTGTTCTTCGATTGACAAATTTGAATATCAATATACCAACTAAAATGTAGACTGTAGACTTATTGTTTTACATTATTTAGAATTTAAATTTCTTCCTTATTTATTTCTTATGTAACATTTTAATTTACCAATTTACCATTATAAAAAAACTTAAATAAAAAGTTCAGTATCATTAAGTAGAAATTATAGTTTATTAGATTATTAAATAATAGATATTACATGAGTACAAGGGTGTCATTTTGTTGTTATACAGATCCACCAAATTAATAACCACCTAAATAAAATATTAGTATATATTCTATGAACATTTCAGAACCATTAAAACCTTTATAAAAAATTTCAGAACTAATATTTAAAACAAATAGTATCAAAACAAGTATTTTAATTGACCGTCTACTTTAAAAAAATCTCATATTTATAAATATTATTTCTGACATTTTAACATGTGAGTCACTGAAGACTCAACAAATGTTTATTAAGTTTTAAATAATACATACCAAATATTTTAAACAAATTGCAACTAAAAATTTATATTATGAAAATAAAAGTAAAAATATAAAATACTCAATTAAATGACGGAGTAATGAGGAAGTAGGTGATCAGTAATCAAGCTTATTCGTAGAACGCAAAAATGATTGTCATATTATAGAACCTAGATACACATATTTTTTTTAAAATTGAAATCAATTTTTAGTTTTACTTATGGATTGATGGTGAATGAACCACATCAACAAAAATAATAATTACGATTTACATGTACAAATATAATATAATAGATTACATTTTTAAATAAAATATATTTTTTTTTTTTTGTAAAACATTCACTTTTACAAAAAATGTCCATAATTTGATAGGATATGTCTGTGCATTAAAAATAAATTTAGGCATTAATTTTGGTCTGTGTTCGAATATCCTGAAACACCACAAATGATACATTACCCTGCATGGGTATCTAAAAAAACACTATTTGAGCTTGAAATAACTGAATATCTCAATATTATATTTATTCCATATTTGTATACAACATTTAATTACATTATAATACAATATATTTAAAAATTATTAAAGCAAAAACAATTTATTATAATTACCATTTTAAATTCATAATTAAACTGTTTTAGCATAATTATTATTTAATTAAAATTTAAATAGTGTCAAAGAAAACAATGTATACTAAATAAAAAAAATTAAATGATTTAATCTTTCTTTTTAGAATTAGAAATTTTTTCTTTCAATTCAAGTATACTTTGGCGCTGTTCATTAGGTAACTTTGAAATCTGTGCATCAGTTAACTGTAATACTTGCATTATCAAAGCAGCCTAAAAAAATCAATTGTGTTTAGCTTATAAGTATTATAATATTAAATTAAAAATTGAATAACCTTTTCAGAATCGGACGTTTTAGCCGTTTGATTAGATGCTTGTTGAGCTTGAGGTTGAGAAGATTGAATTATTCTTTGAGGTACTTGTTGTTCTAGTACTATTGGTTGTTTTACAATCATTGGTGGTGGCATTGTCATAAAATTATTATTAGATCTGTGATCTCTAAACATATCTCCAAATGATCGATTATCTAACTCCATTGCTGATGTCCGTGGATAATCTCTATTAGTCCTTAAATAACATACCATTGTTAAAAATAATTAGTTATTAGGATACATTATGTTAATATTATTTACATAAATGTCTGGAGAGGTTCGTTATTAGATAACAATGGTGGCGGTGGTGGGAGGAATGACATTTGAGTTGATGGCTGTCTTAAATTTTGACTTGTGCTTTGTCCACGAAACATATTATTATGTTGCCAATCCATATTATCTAAAAAAAATTGAGTAATTTTAAAATTATTTAATTGTATAAGAATAACATTTTTATTTTAACCAAATTAAGGAAGGTAAAATTATAGGATTTAAGTTTTCAAAGGAATTTCTCTACTGCATACCATTATTAGGAGTTTGAGGTACTGTTTGAACTCTTGAAGTTGATGCAGCATTTGGAATGTGTAGTGTTGGTGGAACTTTATGTGCAGGATGCAACATAGTCTATGAAATAATCATAATATTACACATATATTTTAGTTATGTATAATGTATACTTACTTATTATATGTTTATTATTTATAGAAGAAAATATTTATTAATATAATTTAAATTATACATAATTTATCCCATGCACTACACATAATGAAATAAATAATATTTTTATAAAATTTTATTTGACTGTTATTCAATTATGATCATTAGTGTTTTTAATTTTAGATAATTAGTTAATTGTAATTACAAATAATAATATAACAGAGTGATCAAATTTACTTTATCATATACTTTATCCAGTTTCATTAAATATTAATTGACAATAATAATAATTTAAACTAGTATATAAGTAATTTATAATTACTTTGGCAATTTCTGGATCCACAATTTTCATTACAACTTGTGCTTGCAATAATGCATAACCAAGTTGAGGATTCTGGAGCAACATATTTCTAGCTTCTACAGGATTGTTCTAAACATTAAAGTCAGTTATTATTAGGGCCAGGGACTTATAGGAGTTTGCATATTTTTCAATAATCATTCAAAATATAGCTAAGTAATATAGAAATTTGTTCTATAGTACTAAGAATTCAAAACAATCATTTTTTTTTTTTTGTATATTTTGCATATTCGGCTCTTTTTTCTCTTTAAGTTCATATTTTGTTATATTTTTATTTTAAGTGCATATTTCACATATTTTATTTATAAATTATATGTTATAACAAATTACAAACAATAGGTAATATAGAGAATTATACACTATACAATATTTATTAAGAATTTCTAGAAATTAAGACAAAAATAGATTAAAATTAGATAATCTAATAATTAGGTTGATTAAGTCTATTTGATAAGGAATACGTGGAATATACGATTAGTAGATGTCAACTCCAACTATAGTTTTTTTTCAACATATATTATGCATTTAGAAAAACAAAATATGATGCTATTTGAGTCTATTTTCGTCATAAAAACGTCAAAGAAAAATTTAAAAATTCACATGGAGATAAAAGCAATCTATAAAAAATTAGTAAACGTACTGTTAAAAAATGAAGGATTTAAAATTATTAAAAATATTTCTAATATATTAAAAGAAATAGACAATTCGATGAAAAATCTTGAAGACTTGGAAGTCAATGACTTAAAATACTATAAATTTGCTCCAGTAACATCTGTTGATATCGAACATTCATTTTCAAGGTACAAAAATTTATTAGCGAACAATCGGCACTCATTTACATTTGAAAATATACGAAAAATATTAGTCACACAATGCAATTCATTTGGGTAAGATTTTAAAAATTATTAAATTATAAACACAATATTAATTTGTAATTGAAATTTTTGTTTCTTTTTGTTTTGTTTAAAGGCAAATTTAAAGAAAAAAAAATTAAAGTAAGAAATAGTAATAAATAAATTTGTAATTTTTGGTTTTGTAATGAAAAATAAAATATTTTTAAGAGCATATTTGAACATTTTTGCTTATTTTTATAGCATACTTGATAATTATTAAGGGCATAAATGCATGCATATTTTAAAATTTTTTAGAGCACGAAATCCATAGCCCTAGTTATTATAAATTAAATATGTATTAATTTATTTATAAATATTACCTGAATACATTCTTTCATTTGTTTCATAAGTTCATATAATTGTTCTGGTGGTAAAGTTGAAATCACATTGTTTATTATCTCTGGTGCTTTTTCTGCATTAACTGCATCACCATAATGACTTTCTGAAGTAGGCATTCCCATCATTAATGCTATAATAGATATGTATTTAAAATAGCTTTTATTTTATATTAATAAGATAGCTTATATGTTAAAAATTACATTGCATTTCTAGTCTGGATTTCTCTGTACAAGCATTGTCAACGCGTAGAGTACGACCTCCAATTTCATAGCCATTGAGATTACGCATAGCACTAAGTGCAGTCTCTTGATCTTTATACTCACAAAAACCATAACCTTTAGGTTTACCAGTTTCTCTGTCATATACCAATCTACAATAAACATTTTTTTTTTTTTAAATTACGATAAAAACTGATTTATACTATACTCACTTAAATGATATAACCGGTCCTACTTCATTAAATATATCCTTTAGTTTTTCTTCAGTTGCCTCATATGGAATATTTCCAACTAAAATTTTAACAAATTATTATTTTAAATTACTAATACATTAAAAAGAAAAAACTGTTTAATAAACATACCAAAAACACTTCTCATAGACTTATCTAAAATGTTTTGTTCAGTCATTTTATTAATATAGAAATAAGGTAATATTTATGATTACTAAAAAAAAAGTTTTATTATTGCTGCGAAAATATATTGACGATTTTTAAAGTAAACACACATATACTCTGATGAAATGTTAAATTAGAGGGGAAAATAAGTATTTAATTTATAATGGTGAGACAAAAACTGCTGTAGCAAATTCCTAACGTACCAGCCAGTTAACTCGACTCGAACGCACAACAAATGAGCAAAGGAGAAATCAAAATATGTAGTCGTTGAAAAAAATAATCAACTAAATGATAATTTGTTTCCAAAATTTCAATTGATATGATATGTGGAACTGTGGATGCCGGACCAATGGTTTATGATAGTACCATTCCGATTCTACAGGGTAACCACACAGGTAAAACAGGTATATACCACGATTAAAGGTATACTGTAATATCCGTAATCGTGGTATTTACAATATACAGATTATCGTATCATTCGTAGATCGCATTTCTCCGAAATTCCAAATGGTGAATAATTGAAACTGCATTTATTTTGTACAACTTATAAATGTCTTATACAGTTATACTTTTATATACGAGTATATTATGTATATAATATTATGCTGCTTTTTTTTTAAGTGTACACCGGTTATGTTGGATATTGTTAAAATTTTTAAACGATGATGCTTCTTGTGTAAACAATAATTTCATCTTGGCCAGCCAAGGAGCTGGTAGTTATCCCGAGGACAATAATACATTTTTATTACAATCCAATTATAACGTAAATAATCATTAAAAAGAGTGAAGACGATAATGACAATGACGAATAGCCTCGACCTAAATGTTATCAAATTCAATTTTATTATATTAAACATTTTATTTTAATTTTTGCAATTATTACGTAATAATATAATGTACTTGAGTATCACGGCTATAAATAATATGATCTATAGCCACGGTGAGTACGGAGGACTATGAATTTTAGGATAATAATATAGGTTTATGACACGGACTATTATATTATATCATATTAAGTGGTATATAATCATAAAAAAATATATACATATATATAGGTACTTAAATACTTTGTAGTTTGTGAATTTGTCGTGTATAAAATAAATAATATATTATTCGAATTCATTGCAGCCGCTGCTGATGATACAAGACAATTCCCATTATCATTTATCATTACTTGCTGATGTCGATAACGTAAATAGTGATGTCGAATGATAAGCGAAATCGGCTTGGTAGTGTGAAACACAGTAATAAGCAAATAAAAAATAATTATTAATAACTACTGCATAATAACGATAAAAATATAATCAAAGTGTTTCAAATTTTCCAACAGTGTCAACTGTCAAACGTTATGTTATCAATTATCGAGTAGGTACGTTACAAAATATAATTCAAGCAGAGTTGTTTCTCGGTAACATCCGCAATTATAAAACAATCGACTTAAACGACTTGTTGATTGATAGAGGCGATAACCCAGGCCGAACGCTATTCTCCGTTCACCATTTGGCATTCGAATCCCACAGACATTCAAATACTACTATATAGATTACGTAACGTTATTATAATCGAACAATCTACTTTCTCTTTATGACTAGTTCATTAAATGACGACAGTGTTCTTCAGAAGTACGTGGAGACCTATCCTCCGTTGTGTAGTTAAATATTCGACTAAGCGTACAAGGAAAATGGTGAGTGATTAAAGACGATATTGTACATGGTGTGCAATATAAACAATATATTATAACATGACGTATTTGTGATCTAGCCCAATCTGTGAACATTTATAATAGTCGAGTGTAGCTCGAAATGTAAAACCATAGAATAGTTTCCAATTTTGTCACAACTTTTCACATTTTAGTATTTTAAACTCAAATTATTTCTCTACTAGTAAAAAAGACATTTAAATTTTTTAAAATATTCCACAATGTTTTGGGGTGTGGTCAGTAATTAGCGTCACCAAACCTAAGGTCACCTTGACCATGTTATCAAGGCCTCAACCTATGACTATATTAAGGGGATGACAGCACACAAAACTTATTTATATAGGTGCTATCTCATGTGTTAAACGAGCATTTTATTAGCCAATTGGATGTGGTCAACTATCGTAAAATGTATTTGTGGTTTTGTACATTATTTATAAAATCAACTGTACCTAAGTATGTAGGTGCAAAAATATAGTATTATAAACACATTTTTTTATAAAGTCTGCAGCTTTCTTTTTGAAAGTGTTAAATTTGAATTCAATAATAAATCTTTAAATACGACAAACCATTATATATTTATGTTGCTATAAGTTATAAGTAATTTATCTTTCTTATAGTATTAAGTTAAATTAAATTTTGCCAAAAACATTGTATTTGTTGTATTATTAATTTTAAGAATATTATTTTATTTTTATCATATTATTATTAACTTTTAAATCAATACCAATGCATTGGTTATAAATATGAATTTTAATATATATAAAAAAAAGCTTAAAAGATTAATACAAGATTTCTCTACATAAGTTATTCTTATAGCAGTTTAAAAGTATACAGGTTCGATTATTTTTATAAGCATTAAGTATTTACAATTTTACAAAATTTATGGAAATCACAAAAATATATATACAATTTTATACTCGAGGATTAAAATTGTAATACCTACAATATTTTTCATATGTTTCTGTTAATGGATTTTAAAAATGGTTTAGGTTAAATCAAAAAGCTAAAAATGTAATAAAAAATGACATAAGTTATTCTGATAATAATTTAAAAATATTAAAAAAGGTGGGCAAATGTACAGTAGATGTCTAGAGGGGTCACTTTAATGGATGTGTTAAATTTGAATTCAGTGATATAAAATCAAAATATATGAAAAACAGTTCTTAGCAAAAATGGTTGGTCAGCCTATATTGCAAAGTATACTTTATATTTTAATTAAAGTAATTTATTTTACTATTAGTAATGAAGTAGGTTGAAATTGCTCAAAAAGAATCAAAATATTTTTGAAAATGTTATGATATGTAGAAAATTATAATATAAATATTCAATACAAAATGCATGTATCTTTTGATTTTTTTTTTTTTTAGTAAGACAAAATATAAAATTAATTTTATCAAAAACTAGTTTTGCATATAAATTCCTTTTTTTCCTTAATTTTTTTTTTTTTTTTTTGTATTTCCCAATACTTTTTATAACTACTGTAAATTTTCAATTTTGACCTCTCTGTACTGACTAGTTTCACTTTCCTATTAGAAAAGTTACTAAAATTGAAAATCAAAGCATTATTTTGTCTATTTAATTGAAAAAAAAACACATTATTGTTAAATCATTAAATTGACACAATTTATATTTAAATGTTTAAGAATTTTTTTTTTAACTTTATTTTAAAACATATAATCTGTTATTTAATTTACAATAAACATATATGCGGATATACATTAAATTTGGTATGCAGCGCATGAAAAAAGAAGCCACCCAATAGCGACACTTTATAACAGAAGTTCGTTTAATTAATTAATTTATTTATTTATTATTTCTCTCTTTCTCTCTCTCTCTCTCTCTCTCTCTCTCTCTCTCTCTCTCTCTCTCTCTCTTTTAATTTAGATAAATTAAATATTCAAACAAAAAATAACAATTTTATTTATATTGTTGTAAATGCAAATACATTATTCTTGAAGAATTGAAACTTTTGCCACTACACTTATTATTATTTTCTATGCAAATAAAATTTTTAAAATATTTAGATTGATTTTAAGCTATTTACACCTTAAATCTAATTACAGTTTATAGTATTTTATAGGATGTTGTATTAACTTATAAGTTAATAACATCTTGTAATAATTATTATAATATATATAATATAATATATATATAATTATTATTAATATATCAATTAATATTATGATAGTAATCATCAAGGCTTAAATTTTATAGCACTTAAAAATACTGAAATATAAAAAATACTATAACCAGAAAAATCATAAAGCGCTATAATATGCTATAAAAATATGAAAAAATAGCAAAAAAACACTTTTTTTCTTCTGTTAACTACTAAAAACACTGTATAAAAATTTTATTTATTAATAAATTAAAAAGAAATTGACTTATGTCTAGTTCAACTGATTTTCATATTTTGAATCCTTGGTACACACAACAAATTTATAGCTCATTAAGCTATTTTTGTCTGTATCCTATAATAATTAGTAAATGCTATAAATTCTGATCCCTGATAATCATTATGTTATTGGCAAAAATTATTTTTAACTACTGTACTACTAAAGGGAAAATAAATTACTAATAGCAATAGTTCAATATAAATATATATGGTATGTTTATCCTTAAAAATCACAAGCTGACATGCTATTTTCACTCCGACTATTTTTTGTATACTATGATTTATTATTGAATTCAAATTTAACACGTCTATTACAGTGACCTACTCAACGAAGATGCTTAACACCTAATCTGCTATACAGCAGAGCGACTTCCTCTTTTTTTTGCACAAATTATTTTGAAAAGTAATGATCATTTTTTACATTTGACTCTTAAAATACCCAAATTAATTTCAATTAGTTACCAGAAATGACCCTTAAAGTTAACAATTTAATTATTTTTATTACTCCACTAAGCTTGGAGATGACAGAAAACATATATTGTGAAACCAATAAGTGCATTCATCAAAATGTATAATATGAATTTTTATTTTAAGAATTCAATTAATCATGTTTTAAAATTTTAAAAATGTGCATCTAATGTATGTTAATTATTTTAGCCAAGTTTATTAACCAAAGAAGAGAGAGAAGAATTACTCCAGCCATTATTCTCTAATCAATGGTCCTTAGTGAAAAATAGAGATGCCATATACAAAGAATTTTTATTCTCCGACTTTATTCAAGTATGTACTGTTATAAACTCGTTTGAAAATTCTTTTAATTTCGCCTTCTAATAATATTTTAATAATTAGGCATTTGGGTTCATGACTCAAGTAGCATTGAAAAGTGAAAAAATGAATCATCATCCTGAATGGTTTAATGTGTACAACAAAGTCCAAGTTACATTATCTACTCATGATGTTAGTGGATTGTCATCAAACGATATTAAACTTGCCACATTTTTGGACAAAACAGAAAAAAGCATTAAAGCATCTTCATAATTTGTTAATGTAATTTATATGTAATAAATATAAATAGTATGTAGAAAAAATACAAAATGTGATTCTTTACTATTGTTATTTGGTAAATAACAATTAAAGGGTTTGATACAAGAACCATCTAACTCCACTTTTTTTTTTGTTTCTATATTTTTGTACAATAACTAGATATCTCCATCCGTTAAATAAGCTAATATAATAAAAATAAAAATGTCTGGTATACAGAGTTTGGTGCAATAACCAGGTATTATTTTATACTCCCTGAATAATTTCAAAATACAGAAATAGCTTATTCTTGCATTGGACCCTTCAATTACCAGAAAGATTTAATAGAATGTCAGCCTACACTACCAAATTTAATTTATAATATTATTGCTATAAAAGTATGTAATTTATTTTACTATTAAACATTAGTAATTCAGTATGTTGAATTAATTTTTGCCTAAAACATTGTATTTGAAAATGTCATTATGTATATAAAATATAATAAAAGAGATAGTTTAAAAATATCAAGTACCTATGAATAACATTTTTAAGTTATAATCAAACAACTAAAATTGTTATTCTTCGTTTAAATAGATATCTAATTTTGTCAACATTTTTACTCAAAATAATTATAAAAAAAAATTGATTATATATTTTTTAGATATTTTGGTTACAGTATGAACTACTGTTTACTTAGGAGAAACCTTCTTTTATACTTTTAATCTTAAGCTTTAAAAAGGTCGACAAGTGAGTACGGCTCTACTGTACAATAGGTGTCGAGTAGAGTCACTGTAATGGATATGTTAAATTTGAATTCAATGATATAAAATAATTATATACAAAAAAAGATGCTGAGTAAAGATGGTCTATTTGTCTTTATAACTATAAATGCATTATATGATATTGCAATTTAAATAATTAATTATACTATTAATAATACGGTAAGTTGAATTGATTTTTGGAAAAAACATTGCACTTGAAAATTTCATTGACTGTATAAAATATAATAATATACTTTAAAATATTTAGGCACTCACTATTTTTTTTTAACTACAACAAAATAATTAATATGTTAATCTTCATTTAAATGTCTAATTTTCTCCAAAATATAAGTTATAATGTGTATAAAAGTCAACCAGTAAATATATTTTTTCTATTTTTTGTTTACACTAATTGAATACCTACTTACGAAAAACCTGTTTTAAATTTTTAATCCTTAGCTATAAAAATTTTAACATTTTATAAATTTTTAACTATAAAATATAAAAAAAAAATTGTGCCTATGTATTTTTAGTATTTTTAATCTTGCTATTATAATAACTTTTGAGGAACATTGTATTAAATTTTCCAGCATTTTGACCCAACTAAAATATTAATAGAAAAAAAATTTAAGAAAACTGAAATTTCTTAGGCCTACAATTAGCTTAAAAATTATCAAAATATTTTTTTAATTTTTTAATGTATAGAAAATAATAATCTCAACAATTGGTGAAAATGTCATATCTACTGTTAATATTTTTGGTGTTACATCAGAAAACTAAATCGATTTTGTCAAAAATTGGCTTCGCATAAAAATTCCCGTATTTTCCTTAATTTTTTTATTGTTTTTCCCGATGTGTTTGAAAACTATTGGGAATTTTTTCGTCTTTTGACCTTCAAAAGTACTAATTAAATTCATATTTCTACCGGAAAAAATGCTGATGAAAAAAATTGAAGCATTTTTACTGTCCTAAAACGTAATGAACAGCTCAAAAAAAAAAAAAAATAATAAAATAAAAAAAAAAACATCATTGTAAAATCAATACATCATTCATCGCTCTGCTCAGAATCTAAAATTAAATATTCCATAAATTTATAACTACCTACAAAATAATTTACAAATTTTCGTGATTTTCACGAATTTTACTTAAATTTAAACTTAAAATGCTTATAAAAAAAAATCTTGCATATATCTTTAATATTTTTTAATTGCAATTAAAACAACTTTTGAGGAACCTTGTGTAAAAATATTCAAGTTTTTTTAATAAGAAAAACATTTTTAATTGACAATAATTATTTGAAAAAAAAATTAAAAACTAAAATTTTTCAAGACTATAAAATACTTAAAACGAGTTGAAATAATTTGAATCATGTACATAAAATGCTAATATAAACATTTGGTAAAAATATTAAGTATTTACGGTAATTTGTTTTTGAATTACAACAAAATATCAAAAATCGATTGATGGGAAATCGTTTGTTTTCGCGTAAATATCCAACGTCGTAAAAATTTTAAATTCAAACGCTAATAAAAAATGTATGTTACTTTTCAATTAAAAATACAATTTTTTTATTATAATAGATTAAAACAGAAGGCATATAAATTACATTATATTATTATTGTAAATTAAATCATGCGATCATGTATTTTTGTAACAGGGTCATAAGGTCACTTATGTATGTATTTACTGCATTATAGTATTTCCTATGTGTACATCATGTTTATCTCGTAAGCATAGTTTTTACATTTTTAGAAGATAATTTATAATTATTATTATTATAACTAATTGTGTTGTTTATTTTATCATTTGTCCATATTAAATCCATACCATCGAAATTTCCAGTTTACTTCTTTTGTTGCTTAAATTAAAAAATTCATGAGGCATCTAATAAATTTTCAAATGTAAGCTATGAAAACAAAATTTTGTATACATTTCTAACTGAAAAATAATTTGCACATTTTCGCAATTTTGATGAATTTCTGTAAAAACAATACGTATGATTTTCTGAGGTCGTGAAATTCGATCCCCAGTTTACGCCACTGTGTATTTGAATTGTTTGTAGATAATCGAGAGATGATGTAAAACGCATTTGCAAAACGATTATTGAGTATAAAATATATTATCAAAATCTGTTCAGTGGTTGAGGAGACTATAAGTCACAAGAAAATAGACAGACATTTATTTTTATATATTAGATTGTAACCATCAATGACGCAAATTAAAGAATTAATGATTAAATAACAACATATTTCCGATCGAATTAGACAGTATACGATATTGACTAGGAAAAAAGGTCATGTCCATTATTTTCAGGCAATGATGCATAAAGAAATATTCCCTAGATACCTAAACTCTAATGACGATAGCTGCGGAAATTTTCGGCCATAATTGATAAAATTGTTAAATCAAATTGCTTGTATAAATCGATTTATCTAATGAGTACTTACTACTAATAATAATGTACTTTCCTACTTTGTAATATGTAATTTATCTTCTAATAGTTGAAAAAGTGGATCTGAACTTGGCAGCATTATTTTTGAATTATTCTAGTACTTTATTAATTAATTTATTTATTCAGTCAAAACAATTACGATAAAATACATTAATACTAGCCGATACGTGTACCACTGAGCTTAATACGAGGTATCTTCAAGCTTGTATCTGGTATACGGAATTGAACGATATGTATACCGTATACATTAAGGTAATTTCCTTGTCATAGTTGTAAATGTATTACAAAGTATTTGATTTTCACAACATTGCCTATATTGCCTGTTATTGTCTAATCATTGACGATATCGTCTACTAATTTAAGGTATTCGTGATATTGGCTACTGGCTAGGCATTTACGTTATTAGCTAATTACATCATTGACAGTTACAGTGTACGTAGGAACTTAGAACTATTAATAGGTTGGTTGGTTAAATATAACTACAGTAATGACAAATGATTTATAATATTTCAAATAATGCAATACAATAATACAATATTTATAAAAATATGTGGTTCAATTAATAGCCTTCCTGGCTCAATAATAATAATAATAAGTAAATAAGCATTATTAAAACAATAGTTATAATGCGTCGGTAACTATTAATATAGAAATAGCGGTTAAGTAAATACCAATAAATATAAGTAAACAATCCTTTGGACCAACAACAGTGAAAAAGGTCGGCAAGTGGATACCACTCTGCTGCACTGTAGGTGTTTAAGAGGGGTCACTGTAATGTTAAATTTGAATTCAACTGTGTAAAATCATTGTATACGAAAAACGATTGTGTTGAGTGAAGACGGTCTGTCAGCCTACATCTAAGTGTATTTTAATAAATTATTGCTTTAAAATAATTTGTTTTACTATTAATAATACGGTAGATTGAATTAATTTTTTGGGAAAACATTGCATTTGGAAATTCAATGAGTGTATAAAATATAATTATATACTTTAAGAGTTACAAGCCGCCACAAAGAATATTTTTAAATTACAACAAAATATCTATTATTGACATTTTTCGTTTAATTATTAAATTTCGTCTGAATTTAAACTTAAAATGTCTATAAAAAACAACCAAGTTAATAAATTTTTTTAATTTTTTGTTTACACTATTTACTACTTACGAAAAACCTTGTTTTATATTTTCAATTATTAGCTAAAAAAATTGAACATTTTATACATTTTTAATCACAAAACAATTTCCAAATTTTCGATATTGTGATGAATTTTGGTTAAAATTTTAACTTCAAATGCTTATTAAAAAAAAAAATTGCGCACATGCATTTTTAATATTTTTTAACTACTATTATAACAAGGTATGAGGAACCTTGTATTAAATTTTCAAGTTTTTATCCAACTAAAAAATGTTTACAATAATAAAAAAAAATTATTTTTCCTATAAATAACTCAAAAATAGACAAAATATATTTTTAATTTTATTGTGTATTGAAAATGGTTATATAAATATTTGGTGAAAATTGCATATATCTAGTCATTTTTTTTATCAAACTCACAAACAAAATTTATTTTATCAAAAACCAGTGTTGCGTAAAAATTTCTATTTTCCCTTAATTTTTCTTTTTGTTTTTCTTGACGCTATTAAAAATTATTGGAATTTTCAAAAATGACCTCCTTAAGTTCCAACTAGATTCACATTCCCACCAGAAAAGATATTTATGAAGTAAATCGAAGCATGGTTTCAACAAATTATCGTGTATACAGACAGAAAAAAAATATGTATAAATAAAACCACACATCATTGTAAAATCAATACATTCTTCGCTTTTCTCAAAATCTAAAACAATTGTAATTATAACATAAAAAAAATCAAATGTAATAACTCGTGGTTCGTCAGTAATTAGACTTGCCAGCTGTCGTATATGGGATGCGTTAAATTGAAACTATAATAATAGTAAATAATAATAATAATAATAATAATACTTACTATAGTAAGTACACAATAATATAAGCCAGCAACAATACAATTCCAGCTATTAGAGCTAGCATATAAAACAATTTAATAATAATTCGTGCAGATAAAGCAATATAATACAAATTCGCCTGTTACAACCTTGGTATGTATATGAAAATTATATGACTGCTGCTGTCAATGGTTTCCATCTATCCATTGAACGACTTAATCGGTTTTATAAATAGTAGCATAATATAATAAGCTGGTCGATTCACGGCGTGAGTACAAAATAAAGACGATTAACTAGAATCGAAAAAATGAATAAAAAAGGTGATTCAGGTGTATAGATGAGTGTGAGTGTGCGGTGCGTGAACAGCTGATCGGCTGCTAATCTACAACTCGCGTGGATTATGAAACGTTCGTGGTGTGGGGTCAGTAAATCGGTGCGGTAGTGTATACACTGACGAATTGATATTATAATATAATTATAGAAATAACAGAACACCTGACTAGTATGTCGTAGAACAAAACAAAACAAATTTACATTAAAATGTGAAAGTATCTTTTGTGAATATGTCCAGCTCTTAACGTTTAAAAACTGCATTTGGACTTCGAAATCGGTGCTCACGAAGCAGTGAAAAATGTATTTCCAAATGTCATTATTGAAACTTGCCGTTTTCGTATAGCCTAAGTTTGGTGGAGAAAAGTAAGAAATACGAATAATTTTGGATTTCCAGTTCTTTATTTTTTACTCTGATTAATGACATATAATACATTTTATATTATCTATATGACAGATAAACGGAGAATCAAAATTGAGAAGTGCATATAAAGACAACAATGATAAATTATGTCAATAACTTGAATTATTTTTCGATTTGCATTTTCTTCTTCTCATTAATGTTGATAATGCATTTACACAACTTATGACAATATGTCCAGACAGAAGTTGGGAGTTTGTTTTCGGAATACGTGCTTACCACATACATTAAACATGATTCGTTATTTCCAACTATTCTTTGGGTACAAGTACCATAATTAAATCCCAGGTACTTAATATACTATAACTTAGTAACTTACTATTTTGTTAATAGTTACTATAGTACCTGTAATTATATTTATCTGCTTTTATTTGGTCTGAATGTTTATTAATAATTTATTATTTTATTTTTAAGAACCATTAATGGAGCAGAAACTTTCCACAAAACTTACAACGGGCAATTTTATAACACGCATCCTCCTACACATGTAGTAATTTCTGTTTTAAAGGAAACCCAAACACAAACCGTGACAATAATAAAATTAATTGAAAACAATATTATCAAAACCATAGCCAGCAAAGATTATGATCGTATTATTTGGACAATTAATTCTTATAAAGAGTTTGAACAAACTAAAGACATTATGAGGTATCTAAAATTAACTAGAAATAAGTACTTGGGAAGAAAACATTTAAATTGTATATAAACTGGCAAATAAATATAAATATTGTATATTTTAAATTAATGCGGCAACGCCGCTTAAAAGTTGGTAGGTAAAAATGTTCTCAATCGTGTTATTAAAAAAGGCACGACTGATAAGAGCCGTTCTCAATCGTGTTCTATCCATGGAAATGATCGATTTCTAAACTCCAGGCTGCTGGTACCTTTTCTATTAATCCTGCAGGGACTAATGCTCCACATTCTAAGTATCATGTCTCCTAGTAGTGATGCAGTCAGGGTCTCTCATTGGTATTGAAATTATTTTAAATCCAAATTCATTCTAAATTAGTATCTAACATAGCCGAGAGACTTGATGATATCATAAATCTCAGTGCCAATTATGTATAATGGCTCCCTTTCTAGTTTCTACAGTCTTAAGTATTTTTAAGTGTTTATTATTATATGCTATTTAATTTTATTAATTTTGATTAAAAGATAAGTATTGTGTTGTTTTATTTAATTGCATTTCTGAATAAATTATTATATATATATACATATAAATTCTGTCATTAATTGTAATTGATTATTATGGCAAGAAATCGGCAATTATATTTATATTTATATATATTATAAATAGGCAACTATAATACAGTAGTACCTATAGTACCTATATAATAATTCGTGGTAGGTATCTACAACAAGCAGTGATGGCAAATACCAAAACGATTTCTACAAACGATTTCTATTTTGATTATGTTGTTCGAAAATCGAATTGCTTCCGGTGCACGATAAATAATTACAAGCGGTTTTGTTCATATTTGTATTTGTCGTGTTTACATAGAACGGCGTTAAAGATAATTATGTAATAATGACAAACAGAATAGTAAAAATATTATCAACATTTTAAAATATGGTTTAATTTATTTTTACTTTAACTCAATTAGTAAAGCCTTGGGCATTCCAACGATATAATGGAGTGGCCAGTAAACATTTTGGGTGGTCTGGATACCCCAGGGCACCCCTTAGCTACGTGCCTGATATAAGGTTTATTGTAAGTACTTAAATACGACTTTTGTTTTGAGATTCAGTAATTATTATGGTCATGTATTTATATGTATACTTAAATTTATATATATTTTTTAAATTTAACTTTTAAGTAGGTACAAGGTTTATTATTAAACATGAGCAAACTTACATATTTCTTAGTGTTCATATCATTTAGATAGTATTTTGTAATAATTTGTACCCTGTGGTGTACGAAATTAAATTATCAAACAAATAATTCTATATACCTAATTGGAAAAAAATCCTAAATATGGCCTTGAAAAACTTATGTTATAAAATATATAAACCGTCCAGCCAGAGGCAAAAACCATTACTTAGTTTAATATTTTACACATCACATTTGTGTTTGATAGTTATGTATTTATGCATACAAATTAAAAATAATATGCTTTTATATTATAATATGTATATACTTACCTACTACCGAGTAGACAGTAGTATCTAAAATAATTAACAATTAAGTGGTAGCATATATTATTATATATTACATGCATAGTACAAGTGTACAATTCAATAAATGATAATAAATAATATATAGGTACTGAATGCCTAGGTAGCTATGTAGTATTTATTGGTAAGTACCTCCTACTAACATTTAGAAAAATGTACCTACCTACAATTTAACACATATTCAATAAAATATAGTAATTATAGTCACTATTTAATAATGATTAATAATAAGCTATAATATTATTGAATATAATATTTTTTAACAAAGTGGGCATTATTAAAAACATTTGCAGATATTTAGGTACTTACATACAATTGAAATATTGGATACGAATTTCAATCGACATTGCGTGTTAGAAAAAAGGGACTAATATTATTACATGTTTATTTTATGGATTTCTAAAGCAGAACAATAAATAACAATCCAGTTTAAAGGGAGAGGCGTGAGGTCACCCCAGTTTAACCTAGGTACTTGGATAATACAGATGAAATTGGCTCTGGTAACCTATGCATCATATACAATATGATAATATAAAATGCCTTTCGTGTAGATCGATTATTCAGTGTGATTTCTTTTAAAGGCAACACGGCTAACACGAAATATTTCTGTCCAACCACCAATTTAAATGAGATTTTCGGGCGGATTTATAGAGAATAGGCACTGAAATGCACATTTTTTGACGAATTTCAAATTGTTAGCTTCTTTGTTGTGCGAATGCACAATACAACTAGCATTTTGCATTTTGTATTTTAATTTTGATTAGTCTATTTTTTTTTTTAAGTAATTAGGATCCTTTATTGTGGTTTTAAAGCCAAAATTGACTGGATTATAATGAGTTAAAGTTAAACTAAATAAATATGTGAAATTGCATGGAAATTTTGTATATTATAGGATGATCATTGAAAAATTAAATAATTTAATCATTTAATTGAAATTATAATTTGTTATAATTCAGTCAATGTTGATTTTAGAGCCACAGTTAAAAGGTCAAAATATTTTAAATGTGGTATTGAAAATATATGTGTTTCCATTTAAAAAAAATGCATGTATCTAGTATTGCGCATAGAAAAGTGAAATAAATTTTAAAATCGTCAAAAATGTATACTTCAATATTCCTCATCTCCCCTCGAAAACACTATTTCAATTTCCATTCAACCGAGGTTACTGGACAGAAATATCTCGTATAACCTTTAAAAGGAAACACCTGGATACGGTTAGCGTTAAAAGTTCAAGCACTATTATAATTAGTTCATTCTGTCGATCATATAAAACGTGATAAAAAAATCAATAATATCAATGCCGAACACCTATATAGGCTATAATATAATAACTATAGGCGAAACTATAATAATATGCGGTATATATATATATATATTTTTTTTTTTTTATTATAAACTGTAAACTAAAGGAAATACAGCAATGGACCAAATAATATATATCGATTTGTTTTTAAAAACTAAATTAAAAAAAAGAAATGAATTGCTCAACCGCTGATTGGGTGGTCGACCAAATATAATAATATACCAATACGCAACATATAATATAACTTGCTCTGCTGTAATGCTGTAGACGCCTTGTAGTTAGCAGTAAAATTCTAGTGTTTCTCTTCATTGGTGCACTGCAATGTATATGTTAAATTTAAATTGTATGATGTATAAAGTTATTGGAATTATTCGTATAGATTCTGAGTGAAAATCCTGGTGGATCAACATCTATTTTTAAGCATATAGTTAATCTAGTATTATATTATTTAAAAGTTTATAGTTATAAAGTAAAACTTATAAAGTTTTAAACCAATATAGATGCTATAGAATTAATGACATTTTATTAGTCTGAATATTTTGAAAATGTAATTTTGTGTACAAAGTAATAATATACCTACCTACGTATTGATGAAAAGTTTCAAGTCTCTACGAATTACGAACTACAATACTTTTTGAATTATAATTAAAATCAATTGAGGGAAAAATTTTTCATTTAAATATCCAATTTTATCAAAATTTAAACTTCAAATGGATTGAAAATATATGTGACTATATGTATTTAGTGAAAATTTCAATTCTCTGCAATTATTTATTTTTGAGTTACAACAAAAACCAAAATTGATTTTGTTGAAAACATGTGTTACGTAAATATTGCCATTTCCCATTGTCTTTTGTATATATTTATTCACAATTATTTATTCATTTATTTATTGAAATACAAAAGGATTGAGTCAAATTTAAATATGTCAAGACTTATGAGGTAATAGCAGACAAACAAAGATAACAAAATATAGTGAAAATTAAAAAGGTCCAGCAAGTGGGTACCGCTCTGCTGTACAGTAAGCGTCGAGTAGGTCATTTTTATATAAATCATTGTATACAAAAAACGGTTCTGGGCGAAGATGGTCTGTCAACCTACATAACTAAGGGTATTTTAAGATATTAAAATTCTATTAAAATAATTCATTTTACTATTAATAATACAGTAGGTTGAATTCATTTTTGCAGAAAACATTGCATTTAAAAATTAAATTGAATGTATAAAATACAATAATATACTTTAATAGTTTCAAGCACCAATGAAAAATATTTTTAAATTATAACGAAATAAATAACATTGTTATTCTTCATTTAAATATCTAATTTCGTCTAAATTTTAAGTTAAAATGTGTATAAAAATCAACCAGTAAATATATTTTTTCTATTTTTTGTTTACATTAATTAAATACTTACTTATGAAAAACCTTGTTTTAAATTTTCAATCCTTAGCTATAAGCACTGATAATTTTATATATTTTTAACTATAAAGTAATTTACAAACATTTGAGATTTTGATAAATTTGGTCAAAATTTTAACTTTAAATGCTTATAAAAGTGTGCGTTTGTATCTTAAATATTTTTAAAACCGCAATTAGAACAACTTACGAAAAATCTTGTTTTCAATTTTCAATCCTTAGTTATAAAAACTGAACATTTTATAAATTTTAACTACAAAACAACTTGCGAATGTTCAATGATAAATTTCGGTCAAAATTTAAAGTTTAAATGCTTATAAAAAATTGTGCATAAGTATTTTTATCATTTTTGATCTTCTATTTTAACATTTTATGAGGAATCTTGTATTAAATTTTCAAGAAATTTGACCCAATGAAATTGTTTTTATCAATATTTAAAGAAAAACATTTAAAAAAAAACTAAAAATTTCTTAGGCATAAAATTAGCTCAAAAATTGTCAAAATATTTTAAAAATTTTATAGTATACAGAAAATGCTTATATAAACATTCAGTGAAAATTTCATATATTTACAGTCCATTATTTCTTTGTTACATTAAAAATAAAAATATTTTTTTTTGCATCATCATATGACATTTTATTAATTAAGATAGTATCTTTGTTGTTGATGGCTGTTGAGGCGTGTTCGTCGGCTACTTCGTTGCCTATTATTCCCAAGTGTCCAGGTATCTACATGATGACGATGTTTTTACCTAGACCGGACGCTATGGTGAGGTTGTTCAGAATTTTGGATGCAATATCACCGGGATTGAAAAGGTTCTGCAAGCTTCTTATCGTGCTTAATGAATCGCTGAGAATGATGAAATTCGAATGAGCTTAATGTAACAATCCTTATTTGTAACTAATGGCCTTTGTTGTCGACGTTATTTTTTGAGATCAATAAAAAAAAAAATATATATATATTTTGTTAAAAATTTGCTTTGCGAAAAAATTCCCGTTTTTCCTTATATTTTTTTTATTTTTCCCTGTGCATTTAAAAACTATTTGGAATTTTGTACTTTTGACTCCCCAAAGTACCAACTATATTCACTTTTTTCTCAGAAAAAATGCTGATGAAGAAAATCGGACCACTTTTACTGCACTAAAACCTGATAACAGACACAAAAAAAGAAAAATTAAAATAAAAAAAAAAAAACACAACATTGTAAAATCAATACATTCATCGCTCCACTCAGAATCTAAAATAAAAATGAAATAATTTAAATAATAGTACCTACCTAACATTGACAACTGAGTTAATAATAAGTAAATAAAAAAAGAAATAATGGGTCCTCGTTGGCCAATTCCATTATCCAGCATTACAAAGGATTATTTTTCAAATAACGTGTAGTACAAGTATGAATAAAGAAGGATTGGAAATCTCAAAAGTTTCAAGGAGGGACAAAAAATTGACATTACATACCCAATAAAAATGAGACATCTATATTTGGATTAATAGTTGTTGACAAAAACACTATATTACTATTAACGCTTCTATCTGCTAAATATTTTAAGTTAAGGGCAAGAATAACAGGAGAATAATTTTGTGAAAGACTGAGGTCTTTCAATTTTTAAAACAAGTACACAGAACTTAAGGAATCTTCGCTGGACAAGCTTAAGCTGACATTTTTCAATAATAGCGATAGAATTCTACATATTTGTACTATAATCGAGGACAGAATATGAATAATAAAACAATAACGATATTTAATAGATGTAAATAAGTTAAAATCAATACAAACTTGCTTAACGAAGCTAAACAATTAAGTATTTTACATATATTTTCAATGTGTGAGCCAAAACATAATTTTTTTCCAAGAATGAAACCTAGATCAATCACTTAATTCGTAGATTATGTTAAATTAATCCCGTCAAATTAATAATAAGGTAGGATTACGAATTCTTGAATAAATTAAGAAATGTATAGTTGGAATTTCCTATTTTTACCTCTTAATTTACCAATCAGATAGCATTTTCTACCACAAACCTTTAAATTTTCTATTCTAAAAAAGACAAACCATTTTTCGCCCTATTCTTACCTATAAAATATCTAACAATTAAATTACAATAAATTGTATGTATTAACTATTAGATACTTATGTGTTTATATAAGTTTGTAAAATTTTATTTTGTTTCTATGGTAAATTAGTTACGTCGATATAAAAATATGAAACAATAAATTAAGTAAATTATGAGTGGATACTAGATTGCAATAATACATGTATATGTGGGTTATATGTTAGTATAGTTGGTTTCTAATTGCTATTAACTACACTACCTACTTTCTATAGTGTAATACAGAGTGGCCTCTCGTGAGCTAGGTTGACATATAGTATTAAAATCAAGGGTACGACACGCCGCTGATTAAATTCCTACGTTTAAAATTAACTCAACTAGTTTCCATATCAAATAAAATAATCAATACTCTAACTATCTAAGACTTTAATCTTTACTACTTACCTATTACCACCTTTAAACAACATACTAAACATGCAGTTCTTTCTTAATTGAGTACTTAAATGAAAAAGTACCTGCCTACTCTTCGATTATTGTCCGAGTACACTGTTTAGGTATATGAACATTACTTTTATAAGCATTTAAAATTCAAAGTTTGACAAAATTCGTATAAATCATGATAATTTTCAAATTATTTTGTAGTTAAAAATTTATAAAATATTCAATTTTTGTAGCTAAGGCTTGGCAATTTAATACAAGGTTCCTCATAATTATTTACTACTTAAGTAGTTCATACTGTGAATAAAAAATCACAGATCATTTTAGAATAAAAGTACTTAGGCACTTAGGTATGCAAATTTAATGTTTTTTGCAAAAATGTTTCAACGTACCTATTATTACTAAGAACAGTATTAATATAATTCAAAATATCCTAGACTGACACACCTTCTCCGCCCAGAATTTTTTTTATATACATAAATTCATTAAATTCAAATTTAACACACCCGCCCACTCATTACAGCTACCACATGACACAGCCTACTGTACAGCAGAGCAGTACCACTTACCTACTTTTATAAATTTCAAAATATTAAAATTTGTTAAAAGGAGCTAAAATATATCATTAACAATGTTTAGCTATTTATAAAAACAAATCTTAAACAAAAAATTTTAATTTTCAATTTTTTTTTCAATGCAGTTAATTATATTTAATCTAAATTATGATGGTTAGTATTTAAATACAAATGAATAAGATAAAAATAGTTTTTGTTCGTACTGATAAGTTGAAAAATGTAAATTGGTCGCTTTTAATAAAATCCCATTCACTTATAGAAATAGGTATATAATATATTTACAGTTTAAAGTAATCAAATGAAATTAATATTCAAGATATTATAAGTTATTATCTTTCAAGGATGAAGAATATTCAAAATGTTATGGTAACATTTTTCAGAATACCTACATTATTTTAATATGGTTAAATATTATCTACTAGATACATCTTAATTCTTATTATGTATTAACTCAATATAGTTTATCTATTTAAAGTATAATAAATGGTGTTTGAATCTATTTTAAGATAAATCCATAGGTAAATTATCTAATTAATATAAAAGTACATGTTTTTTTATTTTAAGGTAGATATGTATATTGTAAAAGTACTACACTACTTTTATCATATTATAATAGCAACTATTGGTTTTTTTGTACTCAATTATTTTGGTATATAGGTTATAAACTTATACTATCACCTATATCTATACTTGCTACCAGCAGATACCATACCTATCTAATATATTTATATATTTATTAACTAAAGTTAAAAACCAGAATAATAAATTTTGTTAAATATTTTAGCAAGCATAAATTTATATTGATCAGTAAAGTTTCTGTAAGACTCCCTACATACAACTGTATAGGAAATGCAATTATCTATAGTGGAACTCTTGAAACAAACATACCTATAATAAGGTTAAATCATTTAAAATGTAAATAAGCAGTAAAACACTTTCTGAGCTTATAAATATTTTTAAAATTAAAATTAAAGATTTATAAAATCAAACATAGTACCTATAGGTAGTAATTACTAGTTAATAATGTTTTAAATCATTTTTATTTTTATTTATTTATTCCTATTATAGTATTTTTTTTTCATTTTGACCAGTAAATCATATAATTAAGTATTTAACTAATTTAATAAATAAATACTATACTTGATAAATGTATGATTTAATATTATTAAATTATTCAAGCTATGGAATCTTATAAATATTTTAACTATTTAGTAAGTAAGTACCTATCATGTACTCGTACACATATTACACATATTTGTCTGATTTAATTTATATTTTGAATTAGAATATTTAAATCACAAAACAGTTATATGATATTAAAACTATTATTATTTATACAGTTTTACAGAAAATCAACAAAGTATATAATTCAAATATTTACATAAATAAAAATTAAATAAAAAACCTTGAAAGTACATTAATCCAAAATAGTGCTGGGTGACAGGCGGAATTCATTAAAATGAAATGGAAAGTAATAGGTAGATAAAATAATTATTACTCTCCAAAAAGTTGTTTATACAGAGATAATAACTAAGTTTGAAGAAAGAAAGATCATTGAAAAATATGTGATCTGTTAAAGAAAGTGAAAGAGAAAACATGTAGGTTGGTGTACATCATTATTTTACTGTTCATAATTTTTCTAATAAATGTGATATAACTTAACTTTCGCTGGTTAGTTGGTCTTAAACGTTTATTGTTGAATATATATTTTATAAGCTTCGATATTATGCAATAGGTACAAACTGTAAAAATATGTAGGTAGTAACTTCTGAGATTAATTTTTAGGTTTATAATTTCTACAGGTACTTTGCATATAGGTGGAATAACTTATTTAATACCTAAGTGCCCATTTGTTAGTCCTATATCACACAAATTAAATTGGTTACTCTAGTGTTACTAAAACAATTAAATAGTTAAATATTTCTATAAAAGCCAGTATAGACACTATAACAAAAATCAATTTTTTTTAAACATTATTTTATATGTTACATTAATTTAATTCAATATAATAATAAATAATGCATTTACCTATCTGTAATAAATTATTTAGTATATAGTATATTATAATTTATTATAAATAAATATACATATTACTAATTATAATAATATATATATATATATATATATATATATATATTAAAATATTATATAGTCCAAAAGACAGTGGGTTCTTTAATCAAAAATTTGAAAATTCAAATGCGCTACCCTATAAATTAACTAAATTCCTTACAAAATATAAACTACATTAAGAAAACTTAATTTTTACCATAAACATATATATATGTAATTATAAAATGTTATAAGGGTAGGTGTATGAAAAAAACAACGACCAAATATTGATTTTTTAAATTTGATTTGATTTGAAATGTATTGCTAATACCATTGATTTTAGAATATATACCTATATATTCTAAAATCAATTTCATTACATATATTATTATTCATTATACACAATGAAATTTTAACAAAATTACATTTATTTCTATAAAAACTAAAATACACATTTTTTCTTTAGATCTGTTTTAGATTCTGAGGTGAGCAATGAATGTATTGATTTAATAATGGTTTGTGTTTTTTTTCTTTGTATCTGTCATCAGTGCCGGATCTAAGACATTTGACGCCCGGGGCTAATAAAAATGTAGCGCCCTTACATAGTATTAGCTACGAGGGTCAGGGTTAACGGGTTGTTAACACAAAACAAAATTATTAAACAGGTAAAAATCAAAAATATATTAGTATATTACAAATATTTTTTATTTAAATCGTTGTCTTAACATATGTTATATTATAG
>JACXSJ010002610.1:0-40512 GCA_014851325.1 Pentalonia nigronervosa | reverse complement strand
TCGTGTTGACGACGTAAACCTTACGCGACCAATATCACATTATGATGGTTAACATAGATGTAAATAAATATATATTATAAACCTACCTAATAGTTTATAGTCAGCCCCATAACGACGCCGCGTACGTTGTTTGCCATCATCCTATCGGGTGTATCGTCTCCTGCAAATTGTACTCCACATATCACGCCGTTACATATCTCCGGTCGATTTTTTTCCTTTCGACGATTTCTATCCATTTTTATCTATACTTCTATATAATATATTATCACACGCCCGTGTTAATTAAAATAAACAATAAAAACATAATATCATGTGTAATACAAGAAGCTACCCGCGGACTCTTCGTCCCTATAGATCCCTCCGGCATAGATAACGCATACAGGTATCTCTTATCTGCCTTCAACAATAATAATTTATTACGATAAGTATATATACATAGACACGCATGAATAATGCAAGTATGTATTTTTTAAATCCCTACTTATATCATCGGTTTAGTTTGGAAAAAAAATTCATATCCACACATATATGTATAGACCTTTGTGATTTTCATATAAAAATCGATGTCAAACGCTTTTATATAATAATAATTACGTCCCAATAACGTTAAACTGATAATATTTTGTTTGGATATATTAAAATATTTAACTTTTTTTCCCGTACACCCGTGCCTCGCACAATGTATATGAGTCTATACATAACATATAACATATAAGATACGCCGGATGTCCTGTAAATATGTTCGGACTACATGATAATAATATCATACCGCGGTATAACATTTCAGCGCTGTAGAGATTTTTTTTCCAATCACAACATATTATTTTATATGGGTAATAATTTTCCGTTTCCGTGGGTACATCGTAACAAATTCACAACCAATACAATAATATATATTATGTATACTATATATATATATATATATATATATATATAAGTATAAGAGCCGTTTTGGATGTACGTATTGGTTTTTGATCGATTATTTTTTTACAATGTTTACTCGTATGTCATTATACCTATATAATAATAGTATAATATATTCGAATATATTTTTCAAACGACATAATATTATAAAATCATAGTTCGAAATTTATATATTTTACTTGAGACGGTCCAATAAGAAGAAGAGTATATAGCATGAAGGTACTCCATATTCAAACAAATAATTATAATCTACATATGTGATATATATACTCAAGCAGTCTGTTATTCAAAAACTTTCGAAATTAATCAATTTTTCTACGGCCGTTTTGCGAAGTTTATAATATTATAAACCTATACACTGCAAACAACAGATTACTATTTATTATTTACTTCGGAATTTTTATTTTATACTCAAAAAACAAAAAATACAATAATATTTTAACTTTTTGTATTGTTTCTTTTTCGACTTTCTACGTGCGTTTTGTTTTCTGCGCGTTTAATGATATAGGAGGCGGCTAACCTACCTATTAATATAATAATACAGATATTTTTGTAAGAATGAAAAATACGCGAAAACCTGGGCGTACACCACCGTTAAGAATATAACGTTTCATAAATACAATAATAACAATTTATTAATCTCACGCCGGGAAAACTCGACGAGCGATAAAACAATAATGATGTGGTGCGAAATATAATATAATAATACATATTAATTTATAATATAATATTGTAAAAGTCTGAATTTTTGCCGAATCCGTGTACAATATTATACTTTATCAATATATCGGTGCACGCACGCTTTTATTACATAATATAATATACACAACGTTAAATTATAATATATAAACGGATTATTTTGTACATTTATATATCACAGTATATTAAACTAAAAAAAAATTCCCAAAACCGTTTTATATTGTATTATTGTATAATACATAACAGGCGTGGATTTAGGGAAGTTAGGTTAGGGTGCTCGGACACCCCTGTCGTCCGAGTATCCAATAAATAAATTAATTTGTATTAAAAATTATGTCATTTATTTTATTTGAGGTAAAATCATTTTTTTTTTTTTGAACTCCCCTCCTCTACGTTAAATATTCTGGATCCGCGCCTGGTATATAATAATAGTATATGGGTGCAGTATAAGTCTTCGTTTAACGTCGACATTAAGTTCCTGGAAAACACGACCGTTAACCGAAAAAACGTTAAGTGAAACACTTTTTGCACACACTTTGTATTATAATATGTCTTTGCCAATAGGTAACAATATATTGATTTTACAAATTGATAATTTTAACAGTATAAAATAATACGTAATATAGTAATATGTACCTACTATCGTATGTACACGACAACTGTATTGCGGACATCAAAAGTGATGTCGTCGAATAACTAATAAATAAAAAACGAATACGAAATACATATTAAATGAACATATAATAAATAAAAATTGTATCTACGCCTATGATAATATTACTAGTAGGCATGCCGATAAAATCGATAATAGTATTATCTAAAAAATGTCAAAAAAATTAAGTAACGTGCAAATGTAAATTTGGGCCCACGATTGCCTTTTTTGTTGTAAACTCCATCCGGAAATTGTAGATAATAAAAAAGGTCGATTGTAAACTCAGCCCGATAATTATTATCACCGATAATCGTACACTGACAGATATAATATATTCTGTAAAACCAAATTAAAAAAAAAATACAAACTAAAACCAATATTAAATCAACAATCTATCATAAACCATTTCAATTTAGAAATTCTAAAACTAATAAAAAATAAATGTCAGAAATCACGCTTAAAAAGTATAAAAATAAAGAAATGTCGGAAAATGATGAAAGAAATGCTTTCTACTTAACAAAATTAATTTAACTTACATTTTTACATTTATACAATTAAATTTTCCTATACCGAATATTCATACTTTTTAAAAATATGAAAAAAAAAAATAAAACAAAATAATTTTTGGATCATAATGAGAAATGCCTATTCGTGGTGTCCCTGAATAATGTTTCTCAAAAATATTAAAAGATTATTACTAATAAGTAATTAGATATTAGAAGTTATTATTATTTTTATTCGAGCCGAGTTTACATATCAATCACTTTTACCTGAAAAAAAAAACCAGGCCGAGGCAGACCTTTTTAATTTAATTTTTCTTCGGGCCGAGCTTACAATCACCCCAAATAACATATATTCTTACCCGTGTAAATACGAAAATATAAGTTTAACAACAATCGTATGTTAAAAACGACGTGAAACCGTTTACAGTACCAAACGAAACACGAGGACTTAAAACTTCTACAAAGTAATAGCGAATGAACGTTAAACGACGCGACGTAAGACTTACTGCTGTACCTATATTATACTCTATGACCTGAGCGCCATATGGCCCAGTCAATTAATCGGATTATGTCCACCTAATAATATGTATATATATATATATATATATATATTATAATATTATTATATATTATACGGTGGAACCTCGAACGTGTCTGTACAAGTCGAATTTTCGATGGTAACCCGAAGCAATGTTTCTTGGCCCCTATACTCGCCGTGTACATATTATAAATATACAATTTTTTCCACAACTCGAATTGTTTTCCCTCGCCGACCGATTAGAGTTATCGAGGTTTCACTGCGTATAATATTATTCGTGTTTTATACACGCGCGCGCACATTATGAGTAAGCGCGCATCACGGTAGTCTCTCTGTATCCAAGACCAGTGGCGTGTTCGGGGATTGATGAGGGTGTCATATCCCCCCTCCCTTTTGGATTATTTTTGTCGCGTGAAATATATGATGAAGCAATTTTTTTTTTTTTGAAATAAATAAAAACAAATTACAATACAATACAATTATACAAGTTATACATTATGCGTTTGCTTCATCTATCTACTGCAAGCTGTGCTTGTGGATAGAGATGGTTACAAATTAAACTTGAAACTTGAATTAATAGACACGTTGTTACGTAGTTTTACAAATACAAATAAAAGAAAAGAGAAACGTTTTCAGAAACACAAAATAAACAAAGTTATATTTAGAGATATAAATAGAAGCCATTTAATAATTATTTTTTTAACGTTATTATAATGTTTACAATTAATATTAATATTTTTCTTTATAGCGAAAGGCGAAAAATTGTAATATTTAGGACCAAGATGATTAACATAATATTTTCGACCGACAGATTTTTTAAAAAGTAATTTTTTTGCAATAAAAGTATATTCATCGCGGTCTGAGAATGGTCAAAAATACATATCCCCCCTTTCAAAAAAACTGAGCACGCCACTGTCCAGTTGGACGAAAAACCTTAAAGCACGCCGAATAACGGCTAGATATCTAAACCTATTTTTGTGATTAAAGTCTACGAGAATTACCTACTTATATAATTATATATTCCCGCAAAGTTTTTTGAAATTAAAACAGGTTGGTTATGTTACATAATTACTTACTTTAAAAGCCATCGAATATCAGACCGTGAATTTTTTGGCTAATAATATAAGAGAGGGTAAGAATTGGACGGTCGCACACAAAATTTAAATTACATTTTTTTTTCTCAAAAATCATTTCTACAGTGATATAGTATATTATAAATAGTTTTTACTACTTTTTTTCGATTTTTCGGGAAATTTTAAACTATACCAATATTTACCAAACTGTTCCGGAAAACCCTCGGTTTTTTAATCGTACGCCATAATTAGATACGTTAAAGTAAATTCCATATAACAATATTCACGTGCGCGCGCTTACGTGTGTGTGTGTGTGTGTGTGTGTGTGTGTGTGTGTGTGTGTGTAGTGACCACCGGTGCTTTTAAAAAAATTGTATAATAGAAAATATTACGTTAGTGACAACATAACAATATATCATAATATTATTATTACTATAATAAGTATAATATACATAATAATTTAATAAAATAAGTGTCCCTCCCTTGTTTGTTCGGTTTCATACACCATCATCTTTCCCTCCCACGGCCACACGTGGCTCTCATCGTATAACAAACCTAGTTAGTTAATACCATATAATATAATATTAAGAATACTAGACAATTTATTAAGTACCTGTATACATAGTATGTTTTAATTTATATATTGTTATACGTATAATATTATTGTACAGCCATCCTAAATACTAAATATTGTAGACTGTAGTACGCCAGTACCTACCTATACCAAAACCCAACTATGTAATATTATTATCATTATTACGTTTTTTATAGTTCCTCTGTGTGTATATTTGTGTGTTATGATTAATCGACATAATAGTAGTTCATATTATTTTATGATATATAATGTGTACACCAATTACGTGTTATATGTACACTTATATATATATATATATATATATATATATATATATATATATATATATGTGCGATCGGTGCGCAGATACCTTAGAATAGGAGAATAAGTCAATTTTAACCGTTTGTCGGTTATTTTGCTATACATGTCGCAGAAAACTCCGTTTTAGATATTATAGATAGATACCAGCCCGGTACACGCCTATACCTACTTAGAGTTGTATAACATCTGTGTTCATCACCAAAATTTCATTCACGATTTTTGTATAATATTTCTGGTCTTAAATCAGCCATGATTTATTGGTCCACAGACGTTTCGCGGTCGTTTTCTGAGAAGTAGTAATTCTCGACTTATTTCTTACAGTGACGTTTTGGATATGCGTTTGCATTATTTTTCATTTTTCGTCGTGTTCAACGCCGGTAAGGCTTCTATTAACATTTTTACCCTGCGACATAACTGGGAAATCAGAACACATTCGTCTCTATAACGGTAACATTTTATCACTCAAACAGACAATACGACTGCATAATAAACCGTGTACAATTCAAACCGTGTTTTCGTGCATTTCATATGATGTTTCTGATTTTATTTCCAATGTTTCGTTTTATTTTTAATTTACCATGAATAACATTTTAACTGTTTATATTATAGATGTAGCTAGTAGGTAGGTACATAATATTTTCAAATATTTAGTATATTATATTCTATATCGAAATACTATATTTTATTTTTATCTTATCAAATTGTATTTTTCGTGACTTAAAAATTGATTTCTGTTTATATAAAGAGTTTGTACAAAACTTAAAAGCTTACACGTGGAAATATTTTTTCAGAATAAAATATTACGGTTAGAGACCAGATTGTGTTATTTGCCTGCATAATGTCACATGGTGAAAACGTGGGTTTTTGAGAGGAGCATTTTTATCGTCAAATATACGGCGTGTGAATACCGCTGTGAAAAATAAAAACAAGCTATCGACAAACATATTAATATATGCATACTTACAGCAAACCTATACTAATAGTTTAGGTCAGGGGTCTCCAAACTACGGCCCACGAACAAGTTTTCATCGGCCCACAAAATGACGGTAAATAATCTGAAAATATGTATGTAATTTTGCTCAAAAAATAATTTCTGAACTTAAAATTCAATTCCAACATCGTTTTTCTGACCTTGACGTCAGATCTGAAGAAATCAGTATTTTTCAGAATCCGTTTACTTGTGACATTGAGAAGTTGCCTCCCATCCTACAAATGGAAACTATTGAATTGCAATGTAATGATGCATTAAAAATCAAATATCGCGAAGAGGCTTTAGTTGATTTTTATAAATTTCTTCCAGATACACAATATCCAAATTTAAAAAAAATTGTAATTGAATATATATCTATATTTGCTACTACTTATTTGTGCGAAAAAATCTTTTCTAAATTGAAATACGTTAAATCGAAATATAGATCAACCATCACTAACAAACATATGGAATCAATTTTAAAAATTGGAACAAGTAACATACAACCAAAATTTGATAAAATATTGGCAGAAAAAAATCAATTTCATGCTTCTCATTAATAAAAAATTATTATTAAAATTGAGTATATTTAAGTAGGCATGTTATAAGAATTATTTCTTAAATATTTAAAAGTATATATATTTCTATAAAATTAAAAATTATATGTGTTCATACGTTTTGGCCCACTAAGAGCTTTTTTTTTTTTATTTTATGTGGTCATCGAATAAATAAGTTTGGAGACCACTGATACAGATAATAGGTATGTAACAAGCAACAGCTATTACCAAGCAGGTCATAGGTATATTACCTACTACTCAATTTTATCCGCGCACCGACCAATAACATGATATAATATATTATATATGCATATAAAATAAAACTCGTTTAAGACGCTATTTTGAGTTGAAGAGTGTCCTGAGCTAGTTTTACTGTATATTATAATAAATATGTATATTGTTTAATGCATATTATTTATACCTATTATAATATTAAATACTCGGTAATTCACTAATCATGTTCATTTCTCATCCACTTTTTTTTATCAGTAATGCATAGTTTTATTGAAAACCAAATTTTTGAATTTTTAAACATAGGTAAATATCAAAAACCGTATTTTCAAATTCTTGAGAAATTTTGTAATAATACTTAAATAGTGTTTCGTGGATACACAAATTTCTATTTTTCAAACAAGAATCCCCGATATCTACTGAGTTTAACGTATTAAAATCGAAATTCGGACGATTAGTTTTTAAGTTGCCTACAACTTTTTTAGTTGTTCACTTTGTGTACAAAGAACAATAAGTCCTTGATAATGGGTTTGGAAGACATGGAGGATATAGTGAAATGGAAATTGTAGTAATTAATATCATTATTTATAAAATGTAAAAATAATTCAAGTACAATACTTATACTAGTATCCAATATAACATTTATTTTATATATTTTTGTAAAGCCATTTTTAACGACTAGTATATTAATGTTTTCGGTATAAACATTTTAATTAGGTGCCTACATCAAAATTGTTAAAAAAAAAAATGTACGTCTACATAATTTTCAGAAAAATGTGAGGGGGAGGATTCTTATTTGAAAAACTAAAATTTATAACGTCACAGAATAAAAAAATGTCAACAATTTTAAAATATAATCTTCAAGTATACCTATTTAAAATTCCAAAAATCAGAATTTGAATAAATTCATTATAAAATGAAAAAATGGGGATGAGCATGCTTGGTGAATCACATTGTATGTGTGTAATATTGAGCGCATATGTATAAATATATACTATTTACCAACCATATTAATAGAGACAACCGTTAAACATAATATTATATTGTATACCTTCAGCAAGTTTTAATTTATGTACATTTTATAATTTTTTTTTTTATTATAAGTGGTATGTAACTGCTACAATACATGTTTTTTTTTAATCGTTCATTTTTTGTTATTACTATCATTATTTTTTATTATTTTAAATGTATTTTTACTTTTTACCTTTGATTTGATGTACGTACAAATTTTACCAAAGTCAACATATTATAGACAATATAATTATTACTATTATCTGCATTATATTATTATATTATATTACATTATAAGTATTGACGTTTGTAAGACAGAACAATAAACTATATAGACATCCTCGTTGAATCTTATACTTAACTTATTTACATAATATCCTCGTTGTGTAATAAAATGTAAATTACTGAAGCGGTGGGCATAAAATCGGAATATTCGAATTTTCAGAATATCTGAATATTCAAATCCAGATTTGAATCAATTTCACATCCTGAATTACCAAATAATTCGGATTTATGGATTTTTTTTTTTTTATTAAAATTTAAAACAATGAATTTACAATTAAATTTCATTAACTAGATACAGTATTAAACATGGGCTATTGAACAGCAAAATTTAGTCAAATGATCCAAATTATTCAGAAATTCTGTGAAAATTTTCAAAATCCGGATTTTTAAAATGGGATCACTAATTACAGTATAAGGTGTGACCTGCCTGTAATAATATATTACATATATTATGACAGATAATTTTAACATAAGCTGTATTAAGTGTTTAGACGTTATTACTCAATGCCCACTTTTATTCACGCTTATAGACCAACTATATTGTTTTAAACACAATTGTTTGATATCCTATTGAATACAAATAGCGATTTGAAAAAATCTCAAGTGTGTAATCATTAACCGTATACAGGTAAGTACAATAATTATAGAAAAAAATTCAAACAGGTGAAGATTAAGGTGAATGTAAGAACAGTTGCTTTGCTGAAAGACAGAATTAAATCATTATTGTAGAAGCATTGACAAACAAACGATTTTGAAAAAATCGACTGAAGCTCGTCTCATAGAATGCTTTTCATATGATTTATGACATTTTTACAAAAATTTGTACTATTTGAAAATACTTAATCATACAGTTATTTTAAATTACTTGGTCTGTTTTATTAGAAACGTACTCGAGTTTAAATATTTCTATGACATCATATACTTGTTCATGTGCATATACTTGAGTAATAGTTCAAATATTTCTATAATCATATACTTGTTCCAATACTAAAAAAAAATTAATAATAAATACTCACATTAATGCTTTTATACACGTCTATATTGAAAAAAAAATTACAAATTTTAAGCGAATATATGGTTGAATTTTATAAAGTACTAAAATTTCAATTGAAAAATAATTTTAACAAACAATGTACTATTTTTTTATATTATATATTATACAATTAAAATTATGTAGACAACAAATAAATAAAATTAATAAATAATAATAAACTAATACAGTTTGTTATGAATAGTTTTTGCATCACAGCTTTATAGTCATGAAAAAAAAAAAAATTATATGGTAATTGTTAAGAGGACTAGGACCTTTGTTTTTATAAATTTTTTTTTCTTTTATGTAGAAAATAAATTGTATAAAATGTTATATAAACGCTATACAAGCAGTAACTACTTCAGTCATTCAAAATTGATTTTTATATACATACATGACGTATATATATATATATATGTATATTTTATATATATTATGTGAACCTACGTATAGATAATTTAATAATAATTAATATATTTGCACAAAAAATTAATGCAAACCATTTTTTGGGCTGCCTTAATAGAATATATATAATTTCTATAGATTCTATAGATACTATTTATGTTTATAATATTATGTTACTTAGACATCTATTATTTAAATATTAAAAATTAACTAGATAAATTTAAAAGGTTAGGTAATTGTTATTACCTATGTATGGGCAAGTTTTTTGTTTCAATATTTTATATAGAAATATATATATAAAGTGGCAAGAGTCAGCAAAACATTAACTAAATCAGCTGCCTGTTAGAGGTATATTATATTCGACTTCATATTTATTGCGATTGTTTTTGTTGCTGCGCGCGATTTTTAATCGTAAACATGTAATGATTAAAAGTTTTATAATTGCTATAATATTCAAACTTAGATTTAAAATAAAAAAAAATTATTTTTAAGTCGTTATTAATTATTTATGGAAGACTAAAAAAAGTAACTATACAGAATAACGAAACATGTGTACATTAACTTAAGAGATTGGTAATATTTGAATACATTATTTTGACCATTCAAAGAAAACCTTAATGTTAAGTAAACTTTATACATGGTAGCTAGAAAAATGTTTTCTTCCAATTTGTACTTTATATAACGATTGTTAACAGTAAAATTATTATGGTTTAAAAATTAGTTATTAATAATAAAATTTAAAACCAAATGGGAAGACAAAGAAATCGACATTTTGTAGCATTTTAAGTAGGTTAAAATTTGAGTGGCCACATTACAGCCATCTTTATGCATATTTTAGTCTGATTAAACAATGTTTACAATTAAAGTTAATTAAAAACTTAAAAATAAAATCAATTAACAATATCACTTTATCAACAGCCTAAGTAATTATGTTATACATTTTCAAAATACTAATTTTATCAACAATGTATTAGTCAGCAAATCCATCAAAATTACAACTTGCCATAACAAAACACATAAAATACATAATAGTATAAAAGAAAAATATCATTAAATAAATTCTAGTAAGGAGATTTTGTGCATGACAAATTATAAAGAGACTTATATTGCTGACTAAAACATTTGAAAAGATATAGTTTTGTAGACATTGGTAAAGAAAAAAAAAACAATGAAGATTGAATATATTAGATTAAAAGGGAATAAAAAAATTTTTTTAACCTTATTTATTATTATAAATTTTCACGTTTCATTGTTTTTTTTTTTTTTGTCATACATCATTAATTATTTTTTTTAATTTAAAGTTTTTGTAAGAAAATAAAAATGAATTACAAACAGATTTTGTCAATTTATAGATTTTAGAGAGGAAAAAAATTTAAAGGATTGTAGGATCAGTGGTAATGCATTAAATCACCTAGACTCTATACTCTATAGATGTGATATTCCATCAACTTGGGATTTCGTCGGCAATTTTATTTTTATTAAGAAAACATTGATCCTTAATAGGAACTGGCTTTGATCTAGCTGATTGTGTTTTCTAAAACAAAGTAAACGCAAATATAAGTATGGTTTATTATTATTTTTTGAAAGAATGAAAGGTACAAAAATGTATATTTCTAAAATGTAAACATGTATTTAATGATAGCAAACTTACTCTTCTACTAAATGGAAAACAACCAGTCTTTTCAGGTTCTGGCATTAAATCTAAAATTAAATCAGGCGATCTTGATTTATTTGGCCCAAATACATTAAGTTCTTTGTAGCAACCAGTTTCAATCATCTAATATAATACAAACAAAGATTCAAAATTAAAAACAATAAACATTTAAATTATTATAATATTAATAAAATGCATTTGAAATCATTAAATTGTATTTAATACTCGTGTAAGTTAACAAAATCATATTTGATACACAACTTAGTTTAACATAACATTGCTCAGCTCAACTTATTGCACGTTTTTTTTTCTTAGGAAAAACTCATTATAAAAAAGACTAATAAAGATTTTACTGGAGAAGAAGAAAAGAGAAAGCAGATTCTCTTTCAGTTTATACTTAAACTAGAAAAAAAAAGGTAATGAAATATACAGTAAAATTAACAAGAAGCACGTAATGTTGTAGGAAGTACGAAATTGGAAAGATAACATAAAATAAACATTCAATAAATACATTATAAGTCCAGATGTCACATCATCAAAAACATACTTCATTTTGCCATGGTATAGACACTGAGCCTGTATTGAACTTTGTATAAAATGTATCATCAGTGGCATCTAAATTCACTCCTTTGACAGTGGAAAACTGTTCAATATCTAATACATCCTTGGCATATACGGCATGGGGCTATAATAGAAAAATTACTGTTGTTAATAGGACTTAGAGATATTAATAAAAGTATGACTTAATAAGACATACATCTGGAAGAAATGGAGGATCTTCTACACCAGCTTCGAGTCTTTTCCAGTTTATGGTCTTAAAAAATTCATGTTGTTTCACTTCTCTTGCACCATAACGACCATAATGACAACCAAGCCTTGACTTGGGAGATTTTTTCAATAGCTGAAAATTAAATTTTACTGAATTACTACAGATTAAAGTTTCAAGAAAGGTTTAAATTAATAACCTGTTTGACTAAAATTTAAAATTTTAAGTAAAAGATATTGTTGTTAAGATTTTAAAAATATAATGTATCAATAGGAAATCTATACTGCCCTATTATTGAGACCTCCTAGCATAATTATTATAATTATGAAGATAACTGTACTCTATTCAATACAAGAATCATACTGTACAGTGATCAGTTATTGTAGTTGGCGGTCAGGTAATGCCATCTGTCACCCACACCAATTTATTTTATTTGTACACATGCTGTGTAATGATGCCCCACACATTTATACAAGTTAATTACTGAGTACATTTCTTATTTTGAATAAAATACAATTCTTACGTCAAATAAATAATTCAAAAATGTTGACAACTGATAAATAATTTAAATCATATAACAATTATAATAAATATAAATAATCATTTATATTCAAATACTTGAGTTATATAATTGAAAAATGCCTTTTTAATACAGAATACATATTATTTTTATAAATAGATCTTTTATGTATTAGACTGTATAGTTTCATAAATATGATAACAACAATTAATTTAGAATACCTAACTATAAATTCTATGCTATAAACAATATGATAATCAGACATTAAAATTAAATGATTTTAAAAAATAATCATATTCTGCAATTGAGTAATATTTTCAAAATATAAATAGAACTGTTTATTTTTAATATTTAATAGTAATTGGGGTTGTCATGTTATTTAATAAAATATATATGATTGATGACCATACTTGTTTGCACAATAATTTAGCTTCTTCAGTAAATTTATGAGAGTATTTTTCTTGTTCTTCTTTTACTCTCCGATCAACTACTTCACGTTTAACCTGTTAATTAACATATTGATTATTAATATTTGAACAAAATCTTGAGGAATAAATATGCTTATACTATAGGCCACTCACTCTAAAAAGAAATTATTGTGAATATTATAACATTAGTTCAGACATTAATGTCATACTTAACAGGTAAAAACCAATTAAGTTAAAATTACACTTTAAAATCACAAGAGTTAGATTCTTTTATATCAAATTAGAATCTCATAACCCAAAACCCATTAAAATGTAAAAGCAATTTTTATGCTACAAATTAATTATTATGAAACAATCACAAAAACCATAAAACAATTGACTCGGTCCTGTTATCTACAAAAACTTACAAGTGTATAAAAATAATATTTTTACAAGTCCATGGAAATTCAGTGGTTATGTATCATCAGCCTTTAATGGTTTTAAATCCCACACTATGCATATTTTTTTCATTTAATTTGTCACACTTAACATTAAACATAACCACAGAGTACACAATATGTCACACATGTGAATATTCATGATAAAAATATTAAAGATTCGGTATGCATTAAAAAAAAATAATTCTATGCTCACATTGTTCATGCTAGTATGAGCAGGTTTTATAAACAAAGGCCATTGGTGCACACAAAACATGATGTTCATAATATTTTATTTTTTACCTACTGTCCAAGTTTAATAGACTATGAACCACCCACACTAAAATGAACAAACATTTTACTTTGTCAATAAAATAAAATATACTTTAATAGTTTAATTATTAAATCTATTAAAGTTAAACAATCAATGATATTATTGCCATAAAACTGTTCTTATTCTCAACTAATTATAGTTATTTATGTATGTATGTTACGGGCTAAATAAGATAATCGGTCATTGTAATAAATGCTCGATAATATTCATAATGCCTCATACACGATTGGTTAAAATCAAAATGGTCTTAAATTCTCCAGACATTGTGTACAAATGTACAATATGACACTGTATACATGGCCTATCTACCTCTGAATAAATTAAACAAAATAATTGGCTACACAAATTGATAATAATTACAAATCAGAATAAAGCATATCATTAAACGGTTGTGCGCTGGTTTTATTGTGTTTATCCAACTGATAAATCTATTTCAAGAGATAAAAATTTATAATAAAATATTAAATTTAGATATCTTCAGACAATTAGTACCCGCTAATACATTGTTGGTAATCATGTCTTATATTAGTTATATTTTTTGAGTGAAAAAGTGCAGTATGTAAACTAAAAAATGACTGACCAAAAAATAATATAATTCAATAAAAATATGAACAATTCAAGTTTGTTAAATTTTAAATATCATGGAATAATTGCATAAAATCTAAAATGTACCTAATATATATTTTTACATTACCCAAGACTACTTGAACATTGTACAATGAGAAAATACCGATATTTGGTTACTTAATATCTAGGGCATTGTGCACATTGCCTGTACATTTCTTAAAATAATCAATTTACTACTTGACCCATAACATAAGATACAGTATTTAAATATTTTATTTCATTCGTTAGACCAAAATAAAATATTTATTAATTAAACCACCTATATTTATAGGTATCTAGATTAATTTAGTTTACTTATTCACATTTAAAAGTAATGAGAAGTATACATTTGTTCTTACTTTTTCTTTTCGAGCTCTAAATGGAGCTTGACCTTCAATCATCTCGAACACTAAACATCCAAAGCTAAACCAATCTGTACTATATGTATACTTTTCGTTATCAATTACTTCTGGTGCTATAAGACAAAAAGTATAATAAATAATTGTTATAGTTAGCAAATACATATCATTGTTAACAAAATCAACTTTTATTTACCCATATAACCAACAGTGCCTACTCTTCCTCTGACCGATTCACCTTCAGGTATCTCCATTGCTAAACCAAGGTCAGAAATGCGAACATGTCCTGCATCATCCAAAAGTATATTTTCAGGTTTGCAATCCCTATAGACTATGCCTTGAACATGTAAATGTTCTAATCCACATAAAACCTATGATAAAAAAAAAATTTCATAGTATATTAAGTATAAGCTATAGACAAGTCAATGCATGAAATAAATAATGTTATTATATGATATAAATTAACCATTAAATTATATATTTTTTATTTCAACTATAGTTAATTTTGCTCAGTATAAATAAAAATGAGAAAATTACCTCGGCGGCATAAAATCGTGATCTTGAAATATCAAAACCAGGTTCTGAGCCCATGTTATAAATATGAAATTTTAAATCTCCACCATTCATAATAGTCAATACTAAACACAGGGCATCTTTTGTCTCATAAGCATAAGCTAAACTAACCTAAAATTAAATAAAATAATATAAATATTTGATACCTTATTAATATCTTAATTTAAAATACATAAATAATTTTTAAAAATAAATTGTAAATAAATATAAACATACCACAAATTTAGAATTAATTTTTTGTAAGATTTGTTTTTCAATTAAAACCATTGCTTCACCTTTTCGTTTTTTAATACGTTTCTTTTCCAATTTTTTACAAGCGTACATCTTACCAGTTGCTCTGACTTGACATGCACAAACTTCTCCAAAACCACCTTTACCAAGTACTCTATACATGCGGAATGTTTTGTATGTAACAGTTTGTCTGGAAAAAAAAAACAAAAAAAAAATTGATCATCAATTTTAGATACCTGCTTAATAGCACATCTGTATATAACATTATACTTTCCATTATAAAATTAAAATACATACACACCTTTCTAACCATTTCCATTGTAAAAACCTATGGAAATACATTGAAGACTCAAACAAACTAAATGGACGACCCGCTAAGAACGATTTCACGGCAGTTGAGCAATCAGTAAATAACTCTCTATGAGCAGAGTCTAACTGGTGCCGACATCTAACTATCATGTCTTCGCTTAGTACGTCCACTGCATTAACTGCCTAATACCAAAAACAGTTAGTTTTTATTAATTGTATAAAATAAATCAAAATTAAACAATGATCTATATACATACGTCTCTTCTTATATATCTATCATAAAGTATTTTTGCTAGTTCTATTCTATTTTCATCAGATTCTATTTCATATTTTTCCTGTTAAAAATACAGAATAATATAAACAATAAAAGATATAAAGAAAAACTGTAATATATTTTAATTTAAACTTACAATAGAATCTAAAAATACATTGTAGCGATGAAATTCTTGTCGTTCTTCTTCACAAAATTGAAGAAAAAGTAACCGGCCAATTGGTTGTTGATCTATAATATAGCTGTATTTCATATCTGAAACATGAATAATTTTCAAAATGCTAATAATACAATATACAAGTTTAGATTAACTTTGAACTTTTGAATCTAATAACTTACCTATTAGTGGTTTGAAATCAACACACTGAGATATATGTGGGAATTGTAAGATTTTTTTCCATTTTTTACTTTTTCCTTTATTGCTATCTGTACCACCTAAAAACAAAAGCAAATATAACAATTAAAAAAAGTACATCAATAGGTACATTATTGGAACTAAAAATGCAATGCTTTGATTAAAACACATTTTTTAACAATTTGATCAATAAGTTATTATTAAAACAATTACATAAATACCAATGTTGTATTTGTTTAAAAAACTTTTATACAAAATTCAACATGAGAGATATTATAAACTTTTATCTGTCTATGAAATATTTCTTTTTAATTCATTACATTATATTAAGGATTCAATTTTTATTTTCACAATTTATAACTGTTAAAATGTACAGATGGTAACCTCAATAATAGACAATGAAAGGAATTTAAAGATGATTGTTTGAAATGAACAAATAACACCGAAGGTACAACCTTCCTATTCTTTCATGCATTATAAGTACCTATAAGCTCATTATTATTGTTTTAGTTATATTATTATGTTGACATCAGGCTAAGCTGGCTCACGCTTATTCAATTGCAAACAATTAATATAAATTAAACTATTTAGGTACTGAATTCCATTTTAAAAGTGTAGGTATAACTTGTCTACATTAAATTAAAACTCAAATTTTCAATTTAAAATAGTGACAAATATTATAAAACAAACTATGATCAAACCTAATAGCTTAAAATTTAAAACCAAAGATATAATATCAAAAACTAAGCAATTATAACTTGAAACATTTAATCAAGAACTAGAAATATCATTAAATTAAAAAAATAATATCAATAATACTTCAAGATCTATGTGTAAAATAAATGTAATGGTTTGAAATATCAAAATAAACAGATTATTGACGAAATTTAAAATAGGGCAACTAACCTACTATAAAAGTTACAAAATGTCTGTAATAATAATAACATAATAATCATTTCACATTATCTCTTTCCCATTCAACAAGCTTTTCAATGAAAAGCTACTGTACATAACAGCGGAAAGTACGTTTAACTTGAATTTTGATGGAAACTATAATCTATAATTACACAAACTCAAATGAAATACAATGTACTTAATAACTACTCCGAACAATATTTCCTTTCAGTATATCAACATTAATCGATATCATACTCAATACTACTGAGAAATTAATACTTATGATATACAAATATTAAGACAGTGTCAATAGTATGAATAAATATTTAATTATAGCAAATACTAAATTACTACTGAACAGTCAATTTCATTTCAAAACAATTTGAAACCATTTATGATAAGAGATCATAAAATATACGCTTCCACGGATATTCAAAGAAATAGAAACGCAAAAATTATTGTTGATTGTAGCTTGTGCTGACATTTTTTTAAATGCAATTTCTTAATATTCTCATACGCCTATAACAGAACTTTATATTTGCATCCATGGCGAGGGAAATTTATGACATTGAATGTCAATAGGTAAAAGGTATCTAACTATAACTAATAAATTTTATTAAAATTGTAAAACTTTTGAAAATTAGTTCAAACTTTTATGCACATACCTACAACATGTGACCAAACTCATTCGGCAAGCATTTCAAATAGTTTTTATACAAATTAAAAAGTAAACTAATTAAATGATATAACTACAGAAAGTTTAATTAATATCCTTCAAGCACACATCTGTTATTACATAAGTTTATATTAAATTAAAATGAATTGAAATATTGTTTCTCATAATGATTTACTTTGAAATTAAATTACTTGAAAACAATTTCCTACTACCCTACCTATCTATATTCAATGAATACCTACATCAATAAATTAACTTAATACCCGTGGTAAAAAAGGATAATGAAATCAAATAATTAAAAAAAAAATACCACAAAATGTACCCACAAACCTTGTTAAATTGTTTGTACTATAAACAATTTAATAAGTAATACATATATAATTAACAAAACAATAAAGGTAAGTACCTCTAATGTATAATATATTGATTGACATTCATTAAAAGTTTAAAACTAATTTAAAACAAATAAATATCAAATATGTGTATTGTTTGTAAGTACCTACAAAGTATTTATAAAATAGTTTTATCGAAATATTTAAGCAAGTACCTATAACAATACACTTAGATGGTATACTAAATATATTTTTGTATGATTCATTATTTTTTTCCAACTAAACAACAATTATTATTAATGTAGATGTTTAACAAAGAGTTATTATTATTAAGTACCTACCTACATAACACCACACAGTTTTTAAAATATAATATTAAACAAGCAGAACTGTGGTAACTGTAACAAAGTTGACTGATCGAAAACTTATATACCTATAATACATAACTTTAATAAATAGCTACCTATTGGTCTTGTAAGTTTAGGTCTTATATTATGATATCTAGAGCAAATTATGAATGTGCTGTTAAAATCAGAAATAGACATTAAAACTAAATTTTATTTGATCCATATCAGGTATTTTTGCCTGTAGATTGTGGACCTACTTATTTTACTTTATTGTCAGCAGGTTAATACACACCGAACATTGGCAGTGTTTCAAACAATGTTTAGACACTCACCATTGAATAAGATCAGTAAATAATTTGCCAACTATTTAAGTGGGTATCGAGCAATTGTATGCTTAACACGATTATGTAGGTATTGTTCTGACGACGCACCACACAGATCGGAAATGTCTACAATGACCAAATAAGTATTTACAAAATGGTTAAGAATTGTATTAAGTCTTCCTGTTCAACATCCTTTCTGGCAGTATACAAGCACAATGTTTAAATGATTTTTTAAAGAATAAGAGTGTACGAACGAGTACGGTTTATACTAATACGGCGACACGCAGTGCACCCGAGAAGTCGAAGTCTCGATACATGTAATCTCTGCAATAATACCTAAATAAAGATTATTGCAATACAAATCGCCCAGAGAGAGTGAGCAGAAAAGAAACGACACGGTAGACGATGTGAGTGCGCGCTGTTACTCTGTCTGTCGCTGCTGTGCATACGGCCACGGTAAAAAGCGTAGAGTGCAGGCACGATTATCGAGGGAACGGAAAGCCTTGGACAGATGATGTGCCCGGCCGAAGATCTGCGAATTAGTTTGAAATCATTGCCATCGCATACGTACCCCTCCAACTCACGTGCACTTTGTACACGACGAAATTATGAAATTATAATTTAGATTATATTACACACTACACAGACAAAGGTGTGGGTAATATAATACATATATAGGTCAAAGGGGTGCATCGGCGATAGGCGTGGCGGGTTGGAGTAGACGTGTGAGGGGATGGGGTGAAAGCGGACGGACGGGGCCTTCCCCCAAAAATAAAAAAAAAAAAAATAGAGCCGGAAAGCCCCCACTCGCCCAGGAAGAAAAGCGCCCCTCGAAACGTAACCGCGCGCGACCGAACCCCCCAGACCGCCAGCAGTACGGTGCACGGCGAGGGGTGCTGCCTCCTAATCACATACCGGTGGTACCGAATACCGATAATAATTCCCGTCCGGCAAACCGACGTCACCCTATAGCCCGGGAACACCGCAAGAGGGTGATCCGCACAAGAACAATAATTACACAAACTACGACGTTACGTGACAATAATTATGAATTATTACGATACTCGCCTTCTCTTGCTTTGAGGTACACGGTATTGGCAACAATGTTTTCTAATTCCATCAGTTCCAGTTTGGCTGATTTCCGGATGCCCGGGCTGACGTCCACTTCCCATCAATTACACCGTTAACCGTTTTCGACGTCTTCGTGTCCGCGCGCCGCCAATGTCTGTGCGTGTGCGTAAATAACCGACAGCTTACGTACGATATTGTAATAATAATATTATTACGTGCGAGCTTGTGCGCGATCGAGTCGTACGTATCCGTGTGCGTGTATGTGTGTATTTGTGTGCGCGCGCGCGCGCCCCCGACAAAATCTTCCGGTTTGCGTGTTGAATTTTCTTTTTCCTCGCTTCGCTCACCACCACTTCTCAAATTATTTTATCTTTCTCGCCCGTCGTGCACATCCAACAGTCGTCGTCAATAACTATTCCAAACGGACGTGTTCGCGGACACACATTATAACATCGACGTGCCGAAAATCAAAATTTATTATTATTATCGTTACAATTAAAATTTTTATATCGTTATCACAACGCACCGAACGGCAGACGACGTGACGATAGTGCAACGGAAGACGGCGAATCGGTGGTCGGTTACCAACAGCCGATTGCTCGAGATACGCGTCTACGGCGACGGCGGTTCGACTAGCGGCGCGACAGGTACGCGCCGTTCGTGAAAAGACGTGTGTGCACCTGCCCGTCTGCTATCAGCCTACTTACAACTACTACTACTACTACTACTACTACTACTACTACTACTACTACTACTACTACTACTACTACTACTACGTTCCACTGCTATACGACTATCGCAGTAGGGATGTGTGTGTCCGACACGGCGGGCTGCCTGTATTATTATTATTATTATTATTATTATTATTATTATTATTATGACAGCGATGATAGTAGTGGTTGTAAATAGTTGTAACAGTAATGTGAAAACCGACGACGTATTGTAATATATTATTATTACAACAATACGAATACTACTAAAATAGCAGTCTGTTGTAGCTCTGCAGTGGTGGTAATAGTTGCTACTTAGTCGGCGGCGGCGATTGATAACAGTATTTATTTTTTTCCGAACGAACACTGGCGCGGCCGAGTATTGGTCGTCGTCGGCGGCGGCGGCGGCAGCGGTTACGTTATAGCGCGGATTCCTCCACCCCGCGCGCGCGCGTGTTCCTGAGAGAGTCTACCGACGGACAGTGCACGCGTTGACGTCGTCGGCGCTATAGTGCCCGCGCGCCGCGTTCTCGGTTCCCGACGCGGTGCTAGCGGGCTGCTGCCGGTGCTGCTGCCGCCGCCGCAGATCGTGCGTGTTTGTGCGCGCGCGCGCGCCGGCCGTCGGGACGGTCCGATTACGGCCGTAGGCGCAAAACATCGAACTACTCTCCGCCGCGGTGTAGTGCGTGCTGTTCCGCGGTAACGGGCCGCCGGCGGTCACTCCTCCCACCTACCGGCGGTGGCCGGCCCGCCGCGGCCGTTTCGGCATTCGTTCGTCGTCGTCGTCGTCGTCCCGTCCGGCGACTGTGCGCGCGCGCGCGCCCGCGTTTCGTTGTCCGCGCTCTTGCGACGAGGAGGAGGCGGCAGCGGCGGTGGCCCTTGAAACGCGCGTGACACACTCGCGGAGGATCGACTTTTCGCGGGTGTACCGTACTACACCTAGCGCCGGCGATAGCCTTGACGGCGCGGACGGGGAGGGGGGGCGCACATTTTGGTTTTTGCCGTTCTGTTTAACATAACAACAAGACACATATTATTAATGATAATATCACGAAATTGACACTCCCCCCCCCTCCACACCATAATGGGCTTTTTGACGTTTTTTTTTTTTTTTTTGATTATTGATTTGTCAAAACAAAATAATTGTCGTTATCCTGCAGTCTATACTTCCTGTAAACGGTGTTGAGAATAGACGACGAAAATTTCATCTAGACGAGATACAGATAAAGATAAATTGTCTACATTAGATAAAGATAATCTAACTTTTATCTAGACAATATGATAAATCAAACGAATCTTTATTATATTTAAATAACAAATTTACTTCTTTACCAACGTGAACATAAAGTAACAAATAGTTAATAGGTACATACAGTAACAAATGTTCTTTGAGTCAAAGAGTCGTAAAGTCTCAAAATATCAACTTTATGAAATTTGCTAATAGAGCATGGGAATATGGTGTAATAATATTATGAGTCTATGTACTAATTGAATAGTATTCAGATAGAACAATTTTAATGAAAACAATGAATAATTTCCATAAAAAATGAATATGATTTAAATAAAATTATGTAGATAAGTAAACGTGTCATCTAAGGTAATCAATAGATAAATGGCACAATAGTTATCTATATAAGATAATAGATGAGTATTTTTTTATTTAGATAATTATCTGGATAAGTCTCAACACTGCTTGTAAGCGAAGCTTACAGATTCTGGTTGAAAGTGGAGAGTTACACATATCATTATGTGAATCTACAGTATATGTGTATTCATGTCATTCGTATTATATACTGCAGCGTGTAAAGTGGAAAGAGGAAAAAGAATTTGCACGAGTACTTAAAAACTAATAAAATAAACGAACAATTATTAAATTATTGATATATATATATTTCGTCAAAAAGATTTATAATCTTATAAGTTATAAATGGAGTTCATCTAAAAGTCGATTATTAATAGTTTTTTTTGATGTTAATACAATGATTATTTATTTTATATATTATTTTCTTTATTGGACAGCAATGAATTGAAAAATTAGAGACCCTTAACAGTCAATTAATCTTTGGCTAATACCTACTTTTATTTACAGCATAATGCACTGTAGTATCGTATTATTATGGTCTATCATGCATTTCGGATACTATTACGGATCGTCGATTTTATTGATTAAAAACATGCGGTTACAATTTTTTTGTTGAATAAATTAACACCAAAGTTCTTATGATTTGGTTTTGTATAAATCCATCTATAATAAAGTAATAATTGTTTTTTTCGATTTGTTCGAATTATCTATTTGCGAAATAATTTTTATGAAATAAAAAAAAATCCTTAAAAACGAATAAGTAATTGCCTACAATCTCACTTGAGTAACAACGTTGTTCTTCTGTAAGTAAACGATAAATTCTGTAATCGAAATCTCAACGATTGGGGCGTCAGTAAACCTACATAAAATTATACGGTCCCGATATTGGGCGAAACCATTATTTTTCCAGCAAACATCATCCCTGGGCGGTTTTTCGAATTTTGTCAAGCGAAACGCGGTTTTACTCTGTTCGCTTCTCTCGTAGTCATCGTGTCATAATAATATATTATTATATTTGATAATTTATGACGTAACATTTTATTATTACCTATATGGAATAATATACTATAGACGTAAATAAGGACTGAACCATATTTATTTAGTACACAGCGTATAGCCCCCCTCTCATAACTACAGTTATCGACAGGCACGTATTCAGGATCATTTTCTAAGGCAGGGAGAGGTTAAAATATTTTTAATACACGACATAAAAATACATAATTTTATTTATTATTTTACATCTATAAGTATCTTTTTTTAAATCTCAGGGGGTTGAACCCAGCGGGCCTGGTTATCGACATATAATTATACAAATTTTATTACCTATATTTAAATAAAGTACGTAATTTACAATTGTACGTAAATATACAAATCGTTATTAGATTTAATTTCAAAATTGTAGTTAAAAATTGTTATAGTCCTTTGTATTTATACAGTTGTACTCTTGATTACGCGAGGACTTGATTCTGGGAAACTTTACCGCGTAGTTTTAGGGATAAATGTCCCTCAATGCCCTCTCTATTTGCACCGATGCCACCTCTATAGCTGCATTATTACCAAAATACTGTATAATATAAATATTTTACAGTTATTGTCAAAAAAAATAATTAATATTTTACATCCAACGCCACACGAACTGTACATTATACTACAATTTTCTCAGCACGATAGTTTGCGACGGATCTGCGTACAACGTAATACGTGAAACGTCTATATAATAAGATGATTTTTGAAATTTACTGACTCTATTTCTATGCTTAAATCATGCGCATATATTCAAATTATAATTTTTGGAATTTTTAAATATACTTGAAGACTATATTTTTGAGTCCTTGAGATTTTTTGTACAAGGAGGATCGTGTAACAATTAACCTTCTATTTTTCAAATAGAAATCCCCCGTTTAACTTTAATTATTCAGCAGATATATTTTTTTTAGTTTTTTCACGTATCTAAATCAAAATTCAAACTAGTAGTTTTTTAGATTTTTTTAACTTTGTGTTCTAAAGATAAAATATATCTATTGTCTATGGTATAATAGTTTAAGTAGAGGGCTTAGATGATTTTTAAAATACAGTAATTATTATTGTGATCTTTAATATAAAAATGTTGTAAAAATGGTCCAAGTATAATAAATATTATATATGGTTTATATTTTTGCAAAAGCATTTATAAGGACTATTATCTTTAGTATAAACATTTTAATGACTCAAAAATTATAGTTATTAAAATAATTTTGATTTTGATACATCAGGATTTTCAAAAATTTATCCGCTAAATAATTTGCAGTAAAAAAAGTGGTTTTCATTCGAAAAATAGAAGTTTGTATCGTCACGGGACACTTCTTGATTAGTACAAAAAATATCAAAAAATTTAAAATTTTGGCAAGTCTTTATGTGTACTTAAAAATTCTAAAGATCACAATTTGAATAAATGTACATACTATTAAATGAAAAAGGGTGGAGGGGGGGTGTGCATGCTCAAAAAATTAAATATTAATTATATTGTACGAATTTCACGTTGACCTGCGCGCGCGATTTCCTCGACGACCGATCAAAAAAAATATAACAAACGACTGTTTTCGACTTTGATCGATTTCGCTCCGTACATAATAATATTCGTGAGTTCGTTTTTAAATTCTGCAGACTCGTCGCTCGATCTGACCTCGCCGCAAGTTCCCCCGCGAACTACACATAAATATATAATGTTTATTATATTATACGTCCCGCGGGGGCATCGTCCCGGAGTAGTTTATATATTATATTATATATATATATATACTCTATGCCACATATATCTACACACACAAATAAAGGGAGGGAGGCGGCCGTTTATCGCGAGCAATTTAAAAATCGTTAATCCTCCGAACGGTGTCCCGAATTTTTACAGCTCTCGTACACCATATTAGACTTTAATACTTTATTTATTATATATGGCAGTTGCGTATAATATATATATATATATTATGACTTGGTGTTCGTGCCGTTGCATTAAACGCACGTCCTTCTGTTAGCACCTATATATATATATAAATCTACCTGCCACCTGGTATATAGTATACGGTCAATCGCGGTATATCGATATCTATCTATATATATATATATATATATATATATATTATATATCATGAACCAACATCATTCCCTACACTCGTAAATTATTTAAACCAGGGGTCGACAACCTTTTTGATGTCAAGGGCCAATTGTATAAAAATAAATTTTTCACGGGCCACAATTTGAATACACATCATTTTATTTTAAACAATAATGTATATAGTGATATCAAATTTAATTTATACAAGTTCATAACTGTTAGGTAGGTTATATTATAGTAGGTATTATAGTATTATAGTAGGTATATTATATGAATTTTACTCTAGGGTTGTCGATCTCTTATTTAAACTTTTAAGAGTATTAGACATTGAAAGCGTATACAAAAAAAAGGCAATAAGATTTATTTACAAAAATTATATTATATTAAACACAAAAAGGTCAAACATATATAATTTAAGAAAAACAAAAATTTAAAATACCATTTGTAAGAGCGCAAAATAAGATTCAACGTATACTTGCAATTTAGATTAAGGTTTCTGAATATAATTCCAAAAGAATAATTAAATTATTCAATTTATTAAAATTTCAAGTATAAACTTATAAAAATTTGATTTGCAATAATCTTTAAATATCAAAAAATATTTAAATTCTTAGTGGTTATATTAATTAGTCAAGTATACTAAATCATTATTATTACATTCATGTTTTATATTATTTTAATGTAAGAACAGTTTTAGTTTTTTTGTTTTTTTATTATTGTTCTTTATTTTTAGACTCTGAGCGGAGCCATGAATGTATTGATTTTACAATGTTGTGTGGTTCATTCTTTTTTTTTTTACTTATGTCTGTCATTACGTTTTTCTGCAGTAAAAGAGCTCCAATTTTCTTCATCAACATTTTTTCTGATAGGAAAGTGAATTTAGTTGGTACTTTGAGGGGTCAAAAGTACAAAATTCCCAATAGTTTTTAAATGCGCCGGGAAATACAAAAAAAAAAAAAAAAATTAAAGAAAAACGGAAATTTTTTCGCAAAGCAAATTTTTAATAAAATATATTTTTATTTTTGATGTAACAAAAGAAATAATGATCGTAAATACATGAAGTTTTCACCAAATGTTTGTATAAGCATTTTCTATACCCCATAACATTTTCAAATTATTTTAACTTTTTTTGAGGTGTTTATAAGCATAATAAATTTTCGGGTTTTTTTTTATAATTACCGATAAAAATTTTTTTCTAAGATCAAAAAACTTGAAAATATAATACTATGTTCTTCATAACTTGTTGTAAGTGAAAATTAAAAAGAATGTTGAGCAGTAGTCTCTAATAATTTTTTAAAAATATCTAAAGTTGAAATTTTGAGAAAATACGTAAAAATCATGAAATTTTGTACTTTTTTAATTAGGAAATTCATAAAAAATTTTCTATTCAAATCTAAGATTTGAAAATTCAACACCTCTATAAGTTTTCTACGTTTCTAAAAAAAATTTACCAGAAAGTCAAAGTAATTTTTTATGAGCGTTTGAAATTAGACATTGAATATTCACACATTTTCTCCGGGAATGATTTTCTTATTTTGATGTAATTCAAAAAGGAATAACCGTAGACATTTGAAAATTCCACTAAATATTTAGATGATCATTTTCTATATAACAAAAAAATTTTAAAATATTTTGACAATTTTTGAACTAATTATAGGCCTCAGAAATATGTGGTTTTTCAAATTATTTTTCTTTAAATATCGATAAAAAAAATTTCGTTGAGTCAAATTTCTTGAAAATTTAATACAAGATTCCTCATAAGTTGTTAAAATAGCAGATCAAATATAATTAAAATACATAGGGACAAGTTTTTTATTATAAGCATTTAAACTTCAAATTTTGACCGAAATTCATCATCGAACATTAGCAAATTGCTTTGTAGTTAAAAATGTATAAAATATTCATTTTTTATAACTAAAAATTAAGAATTTAAAACAAGATTTTTCGTAAGTAGTTTATAGTGTAACCAAAATATCAAAAAAATATATTAAATATAATTTTTTATAGACAGTTTAAGTTAAAATTTGGACATCAAAATATCGAAAATTTGCAAATTATTTTGTGGTTAAAAATTTATAAAATGTTGAATTTTTATAACTAAGGATTGAAAATTCAAAACAAGGTTTTTCGTAAGTTGTTCTAAATGCAGTTTTAAAAATATTTAAGATACAAAGGCACACTTTTTTTTATAAGCATTTAAAGTTCCAATTTTAACCAAATTCATCAAAATCTCGAATTTTTGCAATTTATTTAGTAGTTGAAAATGTATAAAACTATCAGTTTTTATACCTAAGGATGGAAAATTAAAAACTAGGTTTCTCGTAAATAGTTTATCGTGTAACCTAATGGTCAAAAAAATATACTATGAAAATAATTTTTTATGATATTTTAAGTTCAAATTTTAACGAAATTAAATGTTTAAATAAAGAATAACATTGTTAGTTATTTTGTTGTAATTTAAAAATCTTTTTCGTGGATGCTTAAAATTTTTAAAGTATATTATTATATTTTATACACTCAATTAAATTTTCTAATGCAATGTTTTCTACAAAATTGATTTAACCCACTGTATTATTCATAGTAATATGATTTATTTTAATAGCAATATCATAAAATGCACTTAATTATATAGGCTAACAAACCGTCTTCCCTTAGAATCGTTTTTCGTATACAATAATTTATATCATAGAATTCAAATTTAACACACCCATAAAAGTGGTCCACACAATACATACTGTACAGCAGAGCGGTACCTACTATATATATTATATAAACACTTTTGCTCTATACGATACCAGGTTTTACCTCAGGGTAGAGCAATTTCGATTAATATTTATCTACATATATTTGTAAAACTATGTTTAATTCTTGAATAAATAAATAAATGGTAATAAAAAATTCAAAAAAAAAAACTAGTTATAAAAAATTTAAAAAAAATATAAATATAGTATTATTTTATATAATACTAATAATAATATGGACTCTGTATTATTATAACGACCTGTCGGGCTGTCTGCTCTGTGTGTGTTTTTCAGGTGGAAAACTCGCGCGGATGAGCAGTTACGACTGCAGTAACCACCGTGACCGTATATTAATGTATATTGGCATACCATTTTCTACCTAAAAAAAATTGATGTAATCAATATTTATCAAGTCGCGTGAACCGAATAAAATGATGTGTATCGAAGTGATCGAATACGCATTGTATAATATATTTTATACAGACTATAAAATAATACATTGTTATTTTTTTTCTTTCTTTTTAGCATATTTTACTTGTTGTTTTTTTCCTTTTAACTCGCTATTATTATATTTTGTAAACATTGTATTTTATTGCAGTTTAATTACTCTCTATCTGCAACACGAGCTTCGGTTTATAAGAGACAGATAATTGTTTGATTATATTTAAAAAAGGTTACTTTTAAAATTGTAAATAAATATTATATACACATTAGTGATATAATACATAATACATGATATAATAATGAGCTAATAATTGCTTTATACATTTTAACGTTTTAAAACAATAGTATTTATAAAATAATTTTGTTTTTAGGTGTTTAGTTCATTTTCAAACTCAGTTTTTATATTACGCATACATAAAATCCTAAAACCAATTTTTGAAAATTCCAATGATAGGTATTATTTATTAATTTTTTTAAAAATCTGATTAAAGTATATTTATTTAAAAATATATAAAATATATGATATTTAAATTATTGTAAAATATTTGTTGTCGTTTGGTTTTATTGTGAATTATAATATTTCTCTAATTTGAAGGTGCATACAAACATAATATATTTTATACATAAAATGTTCTATAGGATTCATGTAATGTGCCGCAATTTGTCGCGACCAAATTATATAATATCGTTTAGAGGACAAATTAAGCTAATATAGAAAACACTAATAATTAGAGGTTAGAAATTATTTCTAACCTCTATTAACCACTACATTTTTTCAGTGCCCATTAATAATATAAAATAATATATTTTTTACATTTTTTAATATTTCTAGATAATATATTATTTAAATTTAACCAAAAAAAAAAAAAAATAAAAGATATACATAAAAATACCTTCCACTAATGAAAATCAAACGATCAAATGAAGTTGTTCATTCGACGAACAACGCTAATCACATAATAACTATATACTCTTAAACAATTTAGCTTGTTATTAAAAACATACCACCATTTAGACTATTAGTATAATATTTAGTAAACTAATAGAACTGCATGCAATAGCTTATCAATTTAAAAACTCATAGTACCTATACAATCAGTCACTAACTTTAACAAATTAAATGCAATTTTTTGTTCGATTATTGATTATGAAAATTTTAATTTTGACCCTCTAAATCAACTTTTTGGAACATCGTGCGTCACAGAAAACAGAAAATTAAATATAAGTCAATTTAGAACAATTTATGTTTTGCTATTTATTATTATTATATTTGTAATACTCAAATATTCAAATATACAAATTTAAAAACTAATCTTCCCCATTGCTATCACAACTGCTATTATCAAGGTCACATTAATTTTCAACTTCAACTTTAAGCAACAATTTCTTGATACATGGATAGGTTAAGTTAGGGTAGATGAAGCTTTCAGATTTCAAGTGCTCGCTACAAAAAAACGAATAAACATAACTAATAATGATGATATTTTTGTAATCAGTAAATTATTGTGGTCTAAGTGATAGTCTATTGATATCGTAGAGTAAATAGATCAAAAAAATAATTAAGTTTGTATATATACATATGTTTATAAAAGCGTATAGGTTTAGATACTATCGTAGGTTTGTAACATTGTTCATTTCAATTATCACACACAGTAATATTACCATTAAAAAACGTAAATTCATAATCGGGTCATTAATACTATATTTATATCTTATCCAACATAGATAAATATTCATAAACACCTCAATTTCGTTTTATTTATTTATATATATATATATATTTTTTTTTTTTGTTGTAGACTATTAAATTATATAATGGCCATTAACAAAATAGCATATAGTTTTGTCTACTTTAATTATTATATTATATTTTATGGGTATGCCTAAATAATATTTTGCCATAAGTATTACACGCTTTAGGTAGTGTGGAAAACATTTTTACTAATTTTATTTAAGTAATTTTAAATTCAAAATATGGAACTTTGGCCAACTGCGCGTCGGATCGGTGCGCGGGACGATTCGGCGCTACGGCGGCGAGGGTATGACGAGAGAGGGAGAGAGAGAGAGAGAGAGAGAGAGAGAGAGAGAGAGAGAGAGAGAGAGAAATAGAGAGAGATGTATGATAAAACACAATAATATCGCATGTCTGATATAATCGCTAAATCGTAAAAACGCGATCGCAAATCTCTCGCACGACTATTGCAACGTATATATTTTAGTCCGCCGAGGTCGTTCCCCACTAGACATAAGCATAATATAGGTACCTACCTACTATAAATATTATCGTTGTTTACTATTTTCGTTTTGTTTTCGATTTTTTTTTTTTGTATATTAATAATAATATCACACGCGCGCACTCGAACGTAAGCCGATAAAAAGTCTATGCGATAATATGGTAATATATATATATTATTATATTATATAATAATATATAACGCGGCCGCTACCCATTATGATACAAACTATATTAGCAGGCTGAAATGAAAACAAAAAAAAAAAAAAAAATGTTGGCCCCTCACACGCGTGAATAATTTCGTACACCCGCCTACATAACAACAATAATACCAGCTACGTTGTATAATATAATAGTTGGCATAATATTATTATAATACGTACGCATGTACCACATACCTAGCTGGCCGCAGTTGCGCCCCGTCTACCTACAATGTTATTATTATAATATATGAAATAATATAATTCGTTTTGGACCGATCTATTGCGCGCCGGGTATAATTTTATTTACGCGTGTCGACGGACGAGTACACGATATCAATATATAAGTAATAATAATATTATGATGTGCAAATGGAAATCATTGTCACGCGTGTTCTCTCTGAAACTACGCCTCGTCCGATTGTCTCGATTTTTTTTTTTTTTTTTTTTGACGAAAGAGTAGCAGGTTTTGGGCTTAATTCTATATGAGTGTTAATTGAAAATTGAAAAATTCTGGAAAAACTGAAGGTGATCTTTCGACGCGATTTATTTATAATCTCTGTTTATTTATAGGACATTGGTATTAGTTAAATATTTTATTGTATAATTTATAAAAATATGGCATATTAAACGGTTTTTTACAAACAAATTTAAAAATAAAACAAATCTTTGGCACGGACAACCATAGCAATGTTTATCGTGTACCTACCTAATTTTGATTTCACTCGTACTTAGACACCTCATGGGGTCCGCGATCCGATGCAGTAGATTGCCTGCTTAGGTGGCTTAGATGAATGTAAATCACTTGAGGTTTATTTTGATTTAATATTTGGCTCAGGCAACGCTGTGCGGGACAGATAGTTATATTATATATTGTACAGGGTAATTCGGCGAGCGTACCAACACCCTTTCTTTTTACCTTGGTCGGTGCAGTTTTCTGATTTTGAATTTTTAAATTTACTCAAAGACGTATCTTTAAATTAGCCGCAATGAGATTGTTTGCATTACTTCTGTAGCCGGGCACTGTAGTCCCGCAGAGATTTGTGTCAACCTTCTATTTTTCAAACTAGAACTCCTGTCGTTTATTTCTACTGTAAATTATTTGACGAATAATTTTTCTGAAACTTTTTCGACGTATCAAAGTCGAAATTCGAATGACTAGTTTTTGGGTTATTTAACTTTGTGTATATACTTAGGATTTAATAAGACCATCGTAATAATGAGTTTGGAAGATAGTACGAGAGCTATGGTGAAAGTCGTAATAATTAGTATTATACAAATTTATCAACATTTAAAATGTGTAAAAATCGTCCAAGATCCAAGTACCTACCAATAATAAACATTAAATCTAATATCTATCTCTTTTAAGTTGAGCTTCAATTAGAAATAGAGAGTTTAACAATTTTATACTAAAAAAGTTTACAAAATAACAAAATTTAAATTTATGTAACTAATGTAGCCTGTACAGTATTATTAATTAAAGTATGTATATAAATAGTAGGGAAAAATAAATTATAACTACAAAATAAATATAATCTGAATTTTAAATATATTTAATAATCTAAAATCAAAAATTATAATAAAAAATAACGAAATATGATTTATAATTCTCACGTTATTATGTATTTAAATGTATCTATATGATATATTAATAATCACAAATATAGTTTAAACTCATTGTAAGAATAATCAACTATATATAAATTTTTTAACACTACTTTGATGGAGATGGATATTTTTTTAACCTCATGTAGTTTTAAATTAAAGTACGTAGGCTTATTATTGTATCTATTTTATATATTTGTAAAACCATTTCCAAGAACTGTTCGTAATGTCCTCAAAATAAACTATATAATAACTGAGAAACTATACACGGTTAAATTTTAAAGTAGGTGAATCAATATTTTTCAAAAAAATTACCCATTAAATAATTTACAGTAAAAAAGGGGAGGGGGTGGGTTTTCGTTTAAAAACAGAAGTATGTATATCATCACAGCTGGGTGTTTCTATTAAGAAATATACAAAAAATCTCAAGAAATTGAAAATATTGTCAAACAGTATATTAAAAAATTACAACAAAAATCAAAATTGAAATAAAATCATTGTTAAATGGGAAAATAATGAGGACGAGCATGATCGTCGTGAATCATTCTAATTATACATGGGTTACAAAATTAGAAATTAAAAAATTATTAGAAATTTATAAAAACTTTAATTATTACTCAAGCATAGAGTTTTGCATTAATTAATGATGTTCCAGCACTAAAATGTATAAAAAAAGTCTTCATATTATGTTTTCAAAAAAAGTATAGATTCTCATTTGAGTTGTTAAAGTTGACCACCTAAACCTCCCTAATATATTATAAAAAATTATAAAATGTACAAATCATTTTAAATGTTACTAAATTAAAGAAATTTCTATCATACACTTTTCTGTTTTTTGAATATTAATGTGATAAAATAGCTATAACATAAATTTTGAATTATCCTGTGTATATATATACATATAGACGTACAGTGAGTAGTATTATAATATATTATGCACAAATTGCGCGCATAATAAATAATTATTATACTTTCTTCGCGCAACGATATTATTATAATATTATTCAATTACTACAGCAACGCTGCAAGATCTATTACATATATACGATACGTCACATATATAAATATATATATCGCCCCCCCCCCCGAAAAATAATTATCGTATAACATATTATATAAATTTCTACATGATACCAACGTCAAAAATTGGACCAAAAAACGATGCCAATAAAATACGGTAGCTGTTCGGTTTCGATATCTCATCGTCTGCGGTACTTGAACTATATAATATATTTGAAGACTCATCTAGAAATAACACAGACCATCTAAACTAGGCGTGTTTTTTTTTTTTTTTTTATCGATTTCTTTGTTGTCCGTAGTATATATAGTGTACCGCCACCGCCGCCGTCGCCACCACTATTACTTAAATGTTTTAAAAATATGTTTCTACAAACAATGAATTTACCAGAGCTGGTAATCTGGTCCAATATTATAATAATATTATAGCCATCGAGTATAATACGCACTTTCAATATTGTTCGTCGATTTATTGTTATTCAAACTAATATTGTAGACTGTAGTAATTCATTAATATTAAACTATTCTCCGCAACATTAACGATGAGATTTCAAAACAGCTTGTATGATCATCATAATACAATAACCAAATAGATTTGAAAATATCACCGTCATCGGAATCGTAAAATTATAGGGTTAAAATATATCGGGACGTGGATATTATATCGACGTATTTTATTTAAGTAGATCGTAAATTATTCATGACATTAATTCGCAAATCATATTTTAGAATTAAAAATATAGTGAAAAAAAGCTAGCATATACGACCATAATAATATCATTATATAGTTGTCTCAAATCTGCTTACAATTTGATTGTATAGAATAGTATTTTATTCAAATTTGAGCTTGAAACCTATTTTGATAGAATTTCAGAAGAAATATAAAGGGAAAAGGTTTTTTCGATATTATAGCGCTGATCAATGAAGAGGCGAAAATAATAAACTATTTTGATGAAGCGTTCGGTTATAGGGTAATCGGTCAAAAAGTCCATTTTGAAAAAAGTAGAGCAAAAAGTCCGGACTCATTTTTTTAGTGTTGAACATAAAAAGTTCAAAAATACAATATAGTCTATTCACAAAATTAAAATTAAAAAAAAGTGATTAATTTTCCCATACAATATTATATTTGATTACTATTCCTTATACTTACCAACAGGCTACAATTTACAAATATTATTAAAAATTTAATTAATCAATACAAGCATTGTTTACACTACAGTGTAATAATAATAATCTATTCACAAAATTAAAATTTTAAAAAAGATCAGCCATTAGTTACCTCTCTGCTGTACAATATGTATCAAGTGGATCACTTTCATGGATGTGTTAAATTTGAATTCAATGATATTAATTATTGTATACGAAAAACGATTCTCAGCCAAGACAGTCTGTCCGCCCATATATAACTAAGTGTATTCTATGATATTATTGCTATTAAAATAATTAATTTTACTATTAATAATACAGTAGGTTGGATTATTTTTTGTAGAAAACATTGTATTAGAAAATTTAATTTAGTGTATAAAATATAATGATATATTTTAAAAGTTTTAAGCACCTACGAAAAATATTTTTAAATTACAACGAAATAAACAACATTGTCATTCTTCATTTAAATATCTAATTTCGTCCAAATTTTAACTTAAACTGTCTATAAAAAATTATTTTTTTAATATATTTTTTTAACTTTTTGGTCACACTATAAACTACTTACGAAAACCTTGTTTTAAGTTCTCAATTCTTAGTTATAACAACTGAACATTTTATAAATTTTTAACTACAAAACAATTTGCAAATTTTCGATGATGAATTTCGGTCAAAATTTTAAATTTAAATGTTTATAAAAAAAATTGTGTCTATATATTTTTATTATTTTTGATCCCCTAATTTAACAATTTATGAAGAAAATTTATTAAATTTTCAAGAAATTTGACCCAACTTATCGATATTTAAAAAAAAGCAATTTGAAAAAAACCAAACATTACATTTCTGAGGCCTACAATTAGTTCAAAAATTGTCAAAATATTTTGAAATTATTATAGTATATAGAAAATGCTTATAAAAATATTCGGTGAAAATTTCATGTATTTACAATCATTAATTCTTTTGTTACATCAAAATTGAAAATTCATTTTGTCAAAAACTTGCTTTGCGAAAAAATCTCCGTTTTTCCTTAATTTTTTTTTTTGTTTTTCCCGGCGCGTTTTAAAATTATCGGTAATTTTGTACTTTTAACCCCCCAAAGTACCAAGTAGATTTACTTTCCTATCAGAAAAAATGCTGATATAGAAAATCGAATCACTTTTACTGCACTAAAACGTGATAACAAACACAAATAAAAATAAAAAACGCACATCATTGTAAAATCAATAAATTTATCGCTCTACTCAAATTTAAAATGTAATTAATTTTCTTAAAAAAAATATGTTTGTATTGACTAAATATATTTTAATAATATTTGTAAACTGTAGGTCGGCATATAAGAAATAATAATTAAATATAATATTGAATAAGAAAATGAATAACATTTTTAAAATTTTAATTTTGTGAATAGAATATTGATTGTCGTCCGGGATACGATATATGTAGTTACTTATATATAACTACGTAATATCAACCGTACTGAACCGTGCTCAAATTAAGCTTCTTTTTTTGTACATTTTAAATTAATTTAATAACACAATAATTTATTGTTATAGCAGTGTTAATGAAAAACGGTATTTCGACTAAAGATTATTGGCATGACGAATTATGCCAACAACTTTCAAATAAATATTATAACACAATACACCGCAATTTCCACACGAAATCTCAAATCATCTATTGAAAGCAATATTTTACCACCCGAAACCACCTCTTAACAAAATACACACCAATGACACGTGGGCGACGGTGTGTGACCTATCACCGAATCAGTCTGTCGACGTGTTTGCTCATTTTACATTTTAATTTAAATACATCATATTATGTGGGTACGTATAAATTATTGACATGCAATTTACGAAATGTCATAATAGTTTGACTCTAAAACCTCGCGCGTGAAATTTACGTTGTACGAGAAATCCAATAAAACCAATCAACAAAAAATATGTAATAAACAATTAGTTATTATTATTGCTAGTCAGAAATTCTCGAGTAGATGGGTCAAGGTTAATTTAAAAAGATTCAAAGGAAAAAATGAAATATTTATGGTGCGAAGATAGAAACAGTCGATAACATATTATTTTATATTTATGCACAATATATAACCTGCTAAAACGGCGCAATATTATAATTATTGTTGATGGTATGAGCTAAAAGTAATAAAAAGAAGAAAACAAACCCAAAACAGTAGAACTTTTAATTTTAAACATTTTTAACATTGTATTATATGATATTATATTATGACGTAAATAGCTTCAATATAATCCCTTCGTTATACCTGCGCTGCAATTCCGATTAAAGTAAAAAACAAAAAAATGTAGAATTTTAGTTTTAATACTGCTTTTTAATCAAATTCTATATCAAGAATTTCGTACATTTTTTTCGAAAGGCATAATAAATCCGACCTTACTGAAAATAATATCTATCGAATTCCCGCAAATATACCTATAGGTACCTACACATTATTTTTCATTCAAGTATTATATTATATTTTATTAAATTATGAGTACACAGATTAATATAAATAAATAATTATTAATATATATCAAATCTATAATGATAAGTCATATACATTATGTTTTAAAACGTAAAAACACTTTATTCGTGTGTTCTGTTGCTCTATAACTTGTAAGAATCTAAAATATTCTCTTTGTATGTTTCTTTAAAAAAAAAAATAAAAGAGGAAGAGGAAGAAAAAAGTTTTATTTTAAATTCCGAGTGGACAGAGTATAAGCTATTAGTTTTACAATGATGTATGTATTTTGTCCATATAGTAGAATAAGTGCTTCAAAAGTTTCATATAATATAAGCTGCTCATCTTAAATCATATATACTCGTATATTATAGATAGATCATATTCTATTTACTTGTCCTACTTATATATAGAATAAAGATATTAGTGCATAACTGTACGAGCATAATAATAATATATAATGTATAAAATATATATAATGTGTTCAAAATATTAGTATTATAATATATTTTGAACATTTAGTTATAGGACGTTTTATACATTTATAATTTGTATAATTAAAAATGTTAAAAACTTTGTTTATTTTGAAAATATAAATAAAATTAAAAATAGATTATTCATTGAATTTTTGTGTAAAATAATTAATCTACGGTGAAGCTGTTTTGACCTAATTCATATGCTGTTATGTATATTTTATCATTTTATAATTGTTATATAAAAATATTATTTCTAAAAATGTAGAATTTAAAAAACTAAAGTGAATATAATTTTTCGTTTTATAATTTAAGTCGAGAAATAATTTTTGGAAAATGTTGACCTATCTCTATTGAATAATTTAAAATATGTGTTTTTCTAATTATCATTTATTCGAAAATACAAGAATATAATTCTTTGTATGTCAATTAATATTCTTTAGCCTTCCAATTAAGTATTCATATAAATTTTATATTCTATTATCGAATCATACAAATCACGATTCGTAGAAATTTCTCACTCTTGATTATATTATGCATAGACATTAAACATAATATATAATTATCCAACTATTAATTATGATTTAGGTATAAAATGCATAATTATATTTATTATTTATTGATTTTATTACGCAATAATATTTTCAACATTTTGCTGCAGATATTAATTTTTAAATATGAGTTTTCAATTTTAGATACGTTTCCTTGATATTATACACATTATCGTGTGAAGGTTTGTTGGTTTTGTCGACTCAACATCTGCAAACATGAGTTATTTAAGTGTTGACTGTTATTGTATAAAAACAGAATAAGAATTTGTGATACATAACGATAATATTATATTTTAGTGTATACAAATAGAAAGTTTTAATAAATAGCTTATACAAAAATATAATTTATATTTTTAATTAAGAAGAATTATGAATTGTAGAAGAGATTAAAAAAAACTTGAATCGCCTCTAAGCGAAGAATTGTTAATTAATAATTAATAACCAACCCGTTTTCGTATGAAATTAAATGAGCAAAAATATTTTAGAGTTCTTAAGTTTCTTCCGACGAAATGTAATTCCGCTATTCATCCAAATGAATAATGAGGTGATATATTATTATTTTAATTAAGAAAAAAAAAATGCCAGGAAGCAATAATAATATTAAATATGGTGTCAAACCATGCGTATTATAATAATATAATATAAGCAAATATAGTATAAATTATTCTTTTCGTTTTTATTCCAAACATTGTTAAAAAAAATTTCCCTGAATGTTACGAGAATTTGCATATACGGCACTTGCTAAATAAAAATGAATGTATCGTATAAACCATTTTTCTAAAATATGATTCAAACTACAAAATATATGCCAAGTGCTATATTGTAAAATATTATTATACGTTATGGGGTTGCCTTGGAAGGATTCTCGAGACTTGGCTCAAAATTTTATTTGGAACGTTTTATTATACTGCAAGTATACTGAATAATCGAATATATATATCATTTGTTTTTTTTTTTTTTGTTACAACTGAACATGCACTTACGCACGAAATTGAAAAAATAAAATATAACGACACGAAAATAGATTAAAAATTCGCGTTCTTTCAGTGCGTCTAATATTTTATAAATCATATATTATATAAAAAAAATATTTATCAGTTGCAAGAGACTATATAATATTGGTGTAAGTAAAATAACACATTTATTATATTAGATTACTATACCTAAACTAAAAGGATTGAACAACTGTTATTATTATCGGCCACATACACAATAAAAATAATAAATCGTGCACTAAACTATTACAGTGAGAACATCTCTTGGCCGTATTATTTACCTACAATTATCGATACGATAAATTATATAAAACTATTATCGTTAGATCAATAAGCGTAAATGGATTTTTATTGTTATTCCATATTTCGATTCGATGTATGTAGTACTTACCTAAATTAAAGGTGAGATCCTGGATTAACTATATATGGGCGGAATTCTTCATGTTTCCGTGTTCCATTGAAATAAAAATTCCTGTGTACCAGCTGATAAATGATATTCGAAAATATTTAAGTATCTTTGTTTGTATTATGTTTGTTTAGTGTTTTTTACCAGCGTTTTGTTATACACTCACGACTAACTAGTCTCGGACTACTATTATATTGATTAACAATGCGATTATTCTAAAAACGTATGGCAACTGTAATAATCAATAACGTTCTGGTTATTGCATTGCCAAGTGCCCTATTAAAAAGTGCATTATGTTAAAAAATGTATTTAGTTTGAAGGTGTGTGAATTGCACATCCAACTAATTATTTTAAACTTCCTTAATAATCCTCCTAGACCCTCGAGATCTTAATAATAATATATTCCTAATGAGTAGGGCTCGGAAATTATTGCACTAAAAATCCTTAAAAATTGATTGCATTATTGCAATAAAAAATACCAAAAATTGCGTTTAAAAATTGCACTTAAAATATTTTCATATTGATAGATTTTAGTTAAAACTTTTAACTTTTAATAAATACTAATGATAAGTAGTGATAATGCCTTATTGGTATAATTATAAAATTA
>JACXSJ010002609.1:0-40512 GCA_014851325.1 Pentalonia nigronervosa | reverse complement strand
TATTATATGTATATATTTATTTATTATAATTCATACATATTTATTTATATTTTATACAGAATTATATTTATTTATTTATTGTAAAAATAATAAATAATAATTTAATAATTAAATATTTAAGTAATTATAATTATATATTTCTTTTAAATTTATTTATTTGTTTAGTGTGTTAACATAAATGTCTATTATATACTTATGTGCAGGTATTTACTGTTGTCCTAAATTCTAATATTTAATATTAAAAGTGAAACTACCATGATATTAAACAATTTTAACCAAAACGAGATCACAACAAACCTTAGACCTTCAATTTACCAACAAATTAAATATTATAAATTATAATTTACAATTGATTTGATGACATTTTTCAAGTTTCAACAAATGATTACGAGTCAAAGAATATAAATAAAATTACCTACATAACATGAACCTATTTTTAGATACATACAAGTATACAGAATGTCTCGTTATTTCATATTTTAGTTTAATTTAATATTTTGATAAAAAAGTTAAAAAAAATTTTTATTTAACAATTTTTAAAATACTTGAAGATTTGATCTCAATTTTGTAGTTTTTTTTTCTGAAAATGTTGACGTTTTAATATTTTATTTTGATTAACCTCATAATTTTTAATTGTTTTTTTAGTTTGAGAATTAAATTTTGTAGAACAATAATTAATTGAATAAGTCTTATCAGAAAACAAGATGAGATAATATCAAACATTAAATTATGGACTATGGTATTAAATAATACTCAATTTTTCTTGAAACTAAAAAAATATCAAGACTATGAGATTATTTACTACCTACAAAAAATCTTATATATTACATTTTCATGCTTTTTGAACCAACAAAAAAATTATAAAAAAAAAACTAAAAATAATATTATTATTATACGATAATTTTATGGTATATAGAAAATGATAATCTCAACATTAGATAAAAATTTCAAGTATTTACACAGTTTTTTGGTTTTGGAATTACATTAAAATAGAAAATTGATTTCTGAGAATTCGTTTGTACTTCTTATATGGGTGAATATCGAATGTCTAATTTCAAATGCTTGTAAAACATTTGTTTGACTTTCCAGTAAAATTTTTTTTTGTAATAGGTAGAATAGAAAAGCTTATCGGGTATCTAGTATTTAATTTTAAAATTTGAGGTTTAGACGAACAATTTTTTATGAATTTCTAAAAAAAAAAAATGCAAATTTTCTTTATTTTGAATAAGGATTTTAACACAAAATATAAATATATAGATTTATTTGATATGAAACAACTAGTTGGCTCAAACATGAGTAATAAAAACATTTTACTAAATACAATTTAAATTGATTGCAATCATTTGGTTTTAAGTTCTATGTTCATAATTTTACTAAATACAATTTAAATCGATTGCAATCATTTGTTTTTAAGTTCTATGTTTATAATTTCAAATATTAAAATTCAGTTAGCCTAATTAAAAACAAAATGTTTACAGTCAAGATTAAAAAAACATCAAATTAAATTAAAATTAAATGAATACATTAAAATTATATTGTTAAATACATGAATAATCAGTCAATAAATATGAACATATTAAACTTAAAATCATTTAAAATTAAATATGTTTTTTTTTATTTGATATAAAAATAAATGTTAAATGGTTAATTATTTATAAATATACTTTTATAGTCTACCAAAAAAATTTTCTTAAAATATATTATCTTAATATTCTTAATACTTAAAACAATATTTATTAGGCAGTTATTTTAGTCTGTGGTACCAAATTGAGTATGGCTCCAGAACAACGTACGAAGTCATCTTCAACTATCTCTGTAGAATTTAATGCTGATGAAATATTAAATATGTCTACTGGTTGTTGTTTAGAATTGTCATAATTCAAAATTATTACCAAGTACAGTTGTATAATCAAAATTCTATACATTTGTAGATAAGAGTAATAGAAACAAAATATCCAATCAGTAACTCTAGTCTCTAGTCCATTTAGTTAAAGCCTCCTCAACTCAAGACAATATAAAAACCAATCATCCAAAACTCCACAGTCCCCAGTTACTAGACAAATAATTTATGATAGTTTGCCTACAATTAGTAAAAATTCATATTTCAATTTTAAAACAATACATAAAGATTGAATTATCTTAATTATCTTTAATATACATTTAATACAATTATATGCAACAATTTATAATTTTAATTACATGAAAAATTATAATATTCTATTACATAATATACATCAAGTTCAAACGTCAAATTTTGTTTTTCTCGTACATATAGCACTCAATTCAATTTAAACTGAAAAACAATTAATTTATCATAGCCCTAACAATAAAAAAATAATTATACCTATTTATGAGTTAAAATTTACTAATTAAAATTATATACCAATAATGAGATTTTAATACAAATAGAAACTTCTTTTTAAATCATTCAAATATTTGGTTAGATGCAAAAAAATAAAGGTTTTTTGACAATAGACAAAAACAAAGGTACCAAGCATATATATATTGAATGATTTGAATTTAAGGTTTCAATTGTAAGATAAGAAATCGCTAAAAGGTTAACTTGTCTTATTAAAATATAAAAGTTAAATTTTGATATAGTCCTTACTTAAATACAAACAATGTCATTTTTTGAAATACCTTGTTGCTTTAAGGATATGGTTTATATCGATTCTTAGCATCTTCTTTTCGTTTTAACTCTGACAGAGACTTTTTAATAATGGTCCAATCTTCTAGTATTTCGTGTTCTTTAAGATTGTAAACTATGCATGGTCCAGATACAACAACTGGTTTTTGCTTAGGTTGTACATGCTCATAAGGTCGTCTTCCTCGACCACGTCCACTACGTGTTAAACTACGACCTAACCAAAGAGAAGCATCAATATCTACTTCATTACGTGCTTCTTCTAATTGCCGAATTTTTCCTTCTAAATCTTCTTTCATTTTATCATACAATATCTCCTTTTCATTCTGAAATAATAAAAAAATAGCTTAATGCTGAGAGATGAAATATAGAAGGTTCTGTTTTTCAAATAATTAAGTTATTTTGGTTTTTATAAAAAGAGAATAATAGAAAAATTAAAGATAATTAGGTTTAAATAATAAAAAAAAAAAAAAAAATATTAAGGTTATTACTTATTATATTACCTCAAAATTTTGTCTAATGGCTTGTTCTCCTGCTTCATATTTATGCTTTAGATTTGTTAATTTGAACTGTCTCAACGCAGCAGCTACTTCAAGTCGAGATTTCAATTGAAGTTGTAATTTTTGTAATGGTATACGGTATTCTATAGCTGTACCCAATCTCACTTCAACTAACTTGTCTTCAACTTCTTTCATTCTGCTTTGAAAATACCTACACAATGAATGTAGTACACAGTATTAGAACTTTAGTTATACACTTGTAATAAAAGTAAATTTTAAAAAAATGAATTAAAAAAACAAATTAAGGAAAAGGGACAAAAATTGATTTCAAATTAGTGGTTAAAGAAGTTCTATATTACTTACTACTTTGTATTTAAAAGATTAGAAATAGTTTACTTGTATACTTGGAACATAATTTTAGACATATTTGTTTAAAGTAGTACTATTTTTTTTATATTATAAAATGCAATTAATTACATCAATTAAAAGATAATAAATAATTTAAATAAAAATATGTTTGTATGTATATACATTGTGTTAATCTCAAATTGCAATAAAAACGTTATACACTCATATAATTTTTTTGGGGGAAATACATATTATTAATATTATAGAGAGGGGCATTTTTTACTAATACTTTTAATGGAGAAAGGCATATTGAGAGGGATGATGGTGTTGGGACTCCTTAACCTCCCACTCAGATGAATCACTGATTGCAATCAAACTAATAAAAAAGAAAAACTAAATCCAAAACCTAAAACTATGTAGAAATATACATTTATCAAAATATCTTAAATTTAACTGATCTCATATTTATTAATAACCATTGTTTATTACATTTTTAACTGTAAATAACCTTCCTTAATTAATTTTTTCTAAATTATGGAATTTTTAAATATTTATTGTATTATGTATAGATTTATAGAGTATTAATTTAAAACTACATTGATAAAATTTTTAATTATTATCAGCATCTAATCATAATTATATTATATCTAAATAGTTTTGTCTCTTTTTTTTTAATATTTCATTATTATTGTTTTTGTTTCTGGTTACGAAGAAAAATATATGTAGGTATAAGTTACTAACATTTTTTTTAAGTAATTAAAATGTGACTTGATAGTTTGTGCTTCTTCATATAACTTTTTGTGTAATATATTGTTCTCCTCTTCGTCCAAGTCTAAAGACATAAAATAATAATAAAATAGTGTTTATTAAATTTAAAATGAAAATGGTTTTTTTTTAATCATTTTTACCTGAACTACTGTCAGTATCAGAATCTGAACTAGTTGAATCTGAAGAACTACTGGGCGATGAGATAGACATTTCAGAAATCTTTTTCTTATTAAATTGGATGTTTAACATTTTTTCAGCATCCACAATTTTACGTGCTTTAACGTTGGATCCACTCTCTTTGTATTTATTTGTTAGTTTTTGAAATTTACTAACAATATTGTCTGAATTATCACTACTGAAATAAAGATAACAATATGTATACATTTATTATTGAATAATAGTTTGATACTTAAACATTAAAATAAATATATTTGATAAAACAATATTAAAAAAGAAAAATTAATTTATATTTTAAACAGCTGAAAATAATATTAAATATTAATAAATGTTTAAAAGTATTCTTGAGAAAATACTATTAACAAGTTGACAGCATACTGACGGCAATTGATAATATGAGGATTGTTCAGCAACGCCATTTGGCATTCAATATATATTTATATTAAATGAATTATTATTCCCTACACACGGCTGTATGTTATTTTACTATTATTTAGCATGATTAGATGCATGTTTTAAAATATGTATTCATATGCCGTTTGTACATATAACTATATAAGAGCAATTTCTTTATGTTATTTTTAAATTTTTACATTTACACTGGGTGAGAACTACAAAAAGATATACGCAGTCAACGTGTCAATTATTTAAATTGTTCAAAAAAGAAACAAACTACGATATTTCTATTCAATGTTATAAGTGGTTAACCAAATATTCTCTATTAAGAAGCTTATTCATTTTTTGATGTAAGTATACAAATATGCATTAAAACTATACCTTGTGGCAGAAGACATCGTAAAAAATCCAAAATTATTAATTAATTGATGCGTAAAACATTAATTTAAAATTCTAGATTCTAGAATGTCAAATCAACGGCGCTTTAAATATATTGAAATAAATTAAATATTTAACCAAAAACAATACAAATTACAGCTAATGTAATTTCAAAAAAAGTTTTAACGGAGAACTAATCGTAAGTGAAGTTACAGTGACTGGTGGTTCTGATATGATTCAAACAATTTAAAACCAAAAATCATGATGTAAACAATAAATATATTTACTAATCACTAACCTAAACAGGATAATATGCAGGATATCACTAAAAAATAAACGCTTTACATCAGTATCGTGGAAGAAAATATCATATCCATTCATCTTGGAATAAACAATAAATTACATTATCACTGGCTTCCAAATTTAAATATTTAAATATCTTAATTTTTTATTTAATATTATGTTATATTACTCATTGATTGATAATTTATTCAAATAAACAATATTATATTACTCATTGATTGATTATTTATTCAAATAAACAATGTTTAATTAAGTATTGAATTAATACATAAAATCAAAACTAAAAGCTTGAAATATTGTATCCAAGTATATATATTCTCTTCTAAGTACCTACCTATACATTTCTTTGAAACAGATACACTTACAATTACACAGCTCAGTATCATATAATGTCATATAATTACAATAATATTGGGTACTTTATGCTAACAAAGCACTTGGTTTTATTTATTACATATTAAGATATACAACATAACTTGGGGGAAGTGTTTAAATTATGAATATCTTGCATTAAATTATTAACACTAAATCAGTACCTGATTTTGAGTAGGTACCTACTCGATAAACTAAATGTATCTATTTTTTAACATAGTATAAAAAAAAGTAATAATATTAAACTATATACTTAATAATTATGTATACTATAATAAATTTACAAAATTAATAGCTACAAACAGGTAAATATAAAAGCTTGTTAATTATTTTATCTTATATATAATTATACTCTTCAAGTTAATTTACCAAACTTAAATATACAATGATGGAAAAGACATTATTTGAATGAACAACACAAGTAAATCATTATACGTTATAAATTGCCATAAAATTAGAAATATTTATTTTGTATAAATATATAAATAGTGTTGAAGCTATATAAGCTATATTGTTAAATTCAAAACAAATAACTACTATATACAGCATATTTAATATATATACCAAATGAAAACTAAAGACTGCAATATTGTATCCAAGCAGATTTATTTTGTTCTAAATTTTTAAGTGTATATAATATTTGTTTCTCTAGTATAAGTACAATTACAAACTGTTTATAAACACAAATGAGTTTTATATTTTAACAAAGAACTGTGTATTATTAATTATAACATGTTAAGATATTAATTGTGTGATTTTTGATATTATAATCCTCTTGTACTTAACAACTAAATCTGCATATTTTTATCATAATAAGTATTAACTAATTACACTAAAGTATTTTACAAATGTAATATATTTATAATATGTTTTATAATGTTGAACAGGTAAGCTATCTTTATTGATCGTTTGTTAGACTAAACAGTACACTATAACTATATTATAACATTATGGGTTAATTCAATACTACATGACTTTATTCAGACCACAGTTTACTTCAAGTCTAATGTATAGTTTTATACTGATCATGATCAAATAAGCAACAATTTATTTTAGTATATAATGAATAATAATGTATATAATATTTATATATTTGTGTACATTTTATGTATAGTGTTAAACTATGACATTAGTCATTAATATATTACTTGTTTTAGGAAAATTGACATACAAAATGAATATTTGTTGTATTAATCATAAGTTTTTTTTATAAAATTTTATTTAATTATATTTAGTAAAGTTATTAAATAGAAAATAGAAATATTTGCACATTACATTAAACACCCAGATTCTATATAGTTACATAATTATAATGCTATTTAAAATGTCATATAATACTTTCAATACTTTTAGACTTGGTTACCAATGGCAACAAAAATGTTTTTATAAATTTAAACCAATATATTTTAATATAACTGTCTAATGTCTACAATGTAATTGATATTATAATCTTAATCGAAGAAACAATTTATTTTATCCATCTGACACTGATAATGTTGAAATAAATGTATAAACTGAAGAAAACGTAGTTGAGTAATTTGTAGTCCATATTAGTTAATGTTATACATTTCAATTATTTTAGTTTATGTGAAAGCCATATTTTGCTGATTATAATAAATAAACAAATTTAAATTAATTCTTGTGAACATATTCTAGTAATCAATTTGTAATGTACATAATTACAATTTATACAGTAAACAATCATAAAAGATAATTAATGCATTTGAGTTATTAAATAAATAAGTAATGGACAACAGCTATATAGCTGTACTATTTCTATTGTGTAATTATGTATCAAACATAATATATAATATGTATGATACACATATATAGGTATTGAAAGGGAAGAGAGTAGTTTTAAATAAATCAATAATAAATTATTTATTTAGTATGTTACTGTATTGTATTAAAATTAAAAAAAATCAAAATAAACATATATATATATAATGTATAAAGGTCTAGACAATTTTTTTTTTATTTTCTTATTGGTTCTTGTTTTTAACCAATCGCTTATTTGATCGAAAAAATAAGTGTTTAACACTATAACAGAATTATAAAGTTATAAAAAGTTAACGTTGCAACAAGCATATTTTTCTATAAATAGTTTTTATAGTTACTCCTACTATATATAGCTACGCCATAATATGAATAATCATAAAATGATTTTTCATTAAATACTAAACAAACTTGTAAAAAATAGATTAACTTTTAAATTAATTTTATTTTCTAATTATCATAATTGATAATTATTTTGATAAGTTTTATAATTTTAACATTAATTAATCATCTAATCAGTATGATATTGTTTTAATTGTATAAACATAGTAATTTAACTATTACAATAGCGTATAAGTGCATTTTAATAAACGCTAACTTTACGCCTCTTTTTTCATCAACATTCAAATGTTCAGCCACTCTATTATTCATTAAGGTCTTAAGAATTTGATAAGTAGTTTGCTTGGAGTCAAATGATTTGCCATTTCTGCGTAGTACTTGAGCCTATGAAATATTAAGTTGTTAAATGAAATAATAATATGATATATTTTAAAAACTGACCAAATGTTTTTTTTCTTGATCATTTGATTCTAGGACCTTTATTCCTCAAATTTTTTAAATATTATTTTTAAAGTAGATCTATCAGAATAGCTTTTATTTTCATTGTTCAACTCTTTGTTATTAACCATTATTAAATCAACAAGATACTCTTGGTTTTTTGCTAGGTCAACTTTCGTTGTCTTTTTTCAAGACATTTACCTGTTCTGCTACTGAGAAAAGAACTTTATAAATAATAATTTGTATTTTAAATAAATATAATTTAAACTTTAATGTATACCACTTTTTAAGATATGCACAATATTCATCAACATTTGAGTATTTAATGTCTCTTACAGGAGCATCTATAAATATAGTTGTTCAATTTAGTAGTAACAATTTTATCTAATAATATTACAATGATTAATAAAGATTATTTGGACAATTACTTTGGATAGTTAATGGCTAATTATCTTTTACTAATTATTCAACATTTGATAGAACTCTAATTTGAGTCGATTAACTTAATGAATTTATTATCTGATTTGAATAAATTAATCGAATCTGAAAAAAAAAATATTTTATTATCAAATAATATTAATTTGCAGGACCTATAATTATTAAGTTGTAAATATTTATTTTTACAAAACCTGTTGGTTCTGCATCTACAACACTTTGAAATTTTGTGTTAAATAAGGAATCATTGCACCACTATTACTATAATTTGAATCATTACTTTGGAATACTTTTTTATTTTGTTTTTTCTTTTTACCTAGATAATATTAACATAATGTAGAAAACAAATTAAAGTATTTACCTATAAATAATATTTGTAATGCGTAAAAATAAATTTATATAAATGGGTATTTAATGTTTGTTTTTATTTCTGAGTCATTATTAAGAACTTCATCACTGCTAGATAAATTAAAATGTTTCCTCTTTATACGTTTTCTATGTTTTTCTGTATCTTTCATTTCTGTTGATCTGGTATAATAAAAATTTAATAATTTTTTCTTTGTAAATGCATGAGTTTCTATCAATCATAAAATTAAATGGTTATAAATATTAATGTTGATGAAATTTAATATTTGTATAATATTAAATTGTATTTAATATTACATACCAAAAAATGTTCATGGAAGACACGTTATGTTCTTCTCATGAATATACAGAATATTTTTGTGATAAAGCAAACTTGTATACATTTTTGCTTCCAGCTCAACAACATATAAACCTCTTTGATAGATTATCAACTTTGATCCAACTACAAAGTACAGCCTCAATAGTTTGTGTGAATAAATTCGATGATAAGAAATTTATATTGTTTTATTTTAATTTTTATGGTGATAAATTTTTCTTCTAAATAAAAATTTAAAAAATATGAGAAAAAATGATCATACACTAAAAAATATATGACTTTTGTACAGTTATATTAGTATAATAATTATGATATAATCATCAACAAAATTAATTTACTAGTTATATGTAGAACCTGACCAAATATTTTATCCCAATTAAAATCCATATTAACATTATGTTCAGCTTTTTTAGTTCCATGCTCAGTTAGTCATACCATTCATAATTATTTATAACTAAAGGATTTCCCAACTCCTTATTAATTATCCATGACTTTAGAACGATTGTTTGTATATTTTCATTGTTTATTGAGGAAACAATAACATAATAAGAAATTACATTCTTCATAAAACTAGAAAAATAAATTCACAATTACTTATGCTTATATTATTTTTAACTAGATATACCTGATTAACTAATTGTGTGTAATAATGTATATAGATATAAAGTTGAATGTGGAATAATATCAATCATTGGAAAATAACAAGCTTTAAATTTAATACTATCTACATGATATAATTTTAATGTTGATGATAATTTGCTACATTCATATATTCTAACAAATATTGATGAACATGGCAAATTATAAATTGGGATAACTTTATCAAATATTGAACAAACTATAAATATCTCACCAAAATATCACACCATTTCTATTAATGATATTTTTAACTAGGCCCACTTTATTTGAAGTCATAATAATACAATTATCTCATTTGCTAGACTATCATTTTATATTTTCTATTCGAATAGTAAATGTTTTTATAAACAAAATTGAATACTGAACAACTAAGTCACAAGTAATATTTTCAGGTAAAGTACCATTAACATGATATCAATCTAGAAAGGGATAATTAATTGATGATTCAAAAATAGAAACTTCACACACACGTTCTTCATTGATAAGATTATGAAATTGTGTTAAAGGCAAATGACATGGTTGTAACTTTTTTTTTTAAATGTTGAAGATAATTTTCATACAAAAAAGCAAAAAAATTATCTTAAACTTCATATTTTTTTGTATCCTGTAACAAACGAATAAAGGAATATACATTATAGAATATATTTTCACTGCCATAAATCAGACCTACTGTTTTTAGAAAATGTTTACTTAGAGAATCAATATACTCATTTTGACAATATACTGATTTCTTACAGCTTAATATACCCATAATAATATGGAATATTATCAAATTGTTGTAAACTGGAATGCTAACCTTATCTTTAAAAATAAAAGATCCTGTGTACAACATTATTTGTCTAAATTCAATGGCTTTAAAAGTATTAAAATTCTTTAAATCATTGAAATTTGAACAAAGGCTGAACTTAATCACTTCTTAATAATTTTCATTCTTTGATTTATTGATATAATAATTTAGTCTTTTGACAATTTAATATTATACAAACACCTTCAACCCAAGTTCTTTTAAGAGTAAATTGTAATATTTTTTTCATTATCCCAAGGCAGCATTAACGCATATAATCTAATGGAATACAAAAAAATAAGTCCAAGACCAATAATTAGTCCAATAATAGTGACTGTCCAATGTGATGCTCTTTATTTGAGCGGTTAATAAAAGACTCATCAGTACGTAATTGAGCTTCACATTCAGGAAACGAAAGACTGCCAGATAAATATTCACTTTCTTCTACAGACTTTTCACAACCAAAATACCCAGAATGTCCCTTTACTTGTTTTATATATACATAAACAGGAACGTCAGCAATTATACCTTTAATGTGGACATTCAAAATTGTAATATTTATTTGTAAACCATTTGTTAATATTTTATTAAGTTCTTCCACAAATCGAGATAAATATTCATTTATACAAGAAGGATTTTCATTCCAAAATATGAACCAAAAATAAAAGGTTTTACAGAGTCATCTATACACAAACCACGCAATATTTGCCAGAATGAGGATCCTTTTTTTATCTATTTATATTACATCAATATTGAACCATAGTCCACGACAGATAATTAATTAACATTTGGCTCAGTATTATATAAATTAATTCATCCATTTACAATACCAAAATTAATATACCACCCATCACCAATTGATATAATATTAATGTAGATGTAGGAGTGGATAATGATGTTCTAGAATCTATTAAAAGGGATTTTAAACAATCTAAATTATCTACTGATTTAAATAATTTTAATAATTCTGTAGCATTATTTCTTACAAGTCTTGAAGAAATTACTAATGATGCTAATTTTGATTGAAAAAATTGTTTATTGGATATATTCTTGTTAAAATTTATTATATTAGAATTAGCTGTCTTCTTGTACAATACTACAATTTATTATCTCTATAGGCTTAACTCTTATACACACATTTTTATTTATAAAAATATTATTATTGATTTAAGACAATGAACTATCTATTTGAGATAAATTATTTTCAAATACAATTGAACTATTTGTAACATTAGTGTCTATCAATAATGACTTATTCATTTCTCTTCATCATTTAGTATGTTTAGATAAACTAGAGCTTGCTTTATCTGCGTATTTTGGTATTTTCTAATAACAAATAAAATATTTTTTAATTATTACAAAGTAATCATAAAAATAAAAGACTTATACTAAAATACCTATATACTTAAATAAAATAATATATTCATGAGTATCTATTTTATAATTTGTTAAGATATTATATATATGTAGTATATTATATTCTAAAATGGTTTGTTTATTTTAATATGTAGGGACTTAAAATGCATTTTTTTAGCATGGTATTAATGGTTTTATTATTCTGATAACTGTTAACACCTAACTTGGTATAATATAGATATCTACAGCTATAAGTTATTACTTAAGAAAATAAGAAGTATATATATACATACTTATACTTCTTTACATTTTGAATATTAGTTATTTAAATGGTGGCAAGGGGCCTGCACTCCCTGGGATATTGTATAAAATATTTAAGTTGACTTAATTATTTGTTGTAATAAATATAATATACGAGTTATAACAGATTTGTAAATAAAATAGTTTATTTATTTAAATTAAAAAACATTTCAATCAAAATTCATTAGGTATTTATAGGTTTACCTATTAGGTACAAGTATTATAATACATACTATAGTGATCAAATATAAAACTCTAAAAATAGTATATCTTAAATTTTAGCTCCTCTGTCATAAAAATTATGTTGGGAAATTATAAACCATGTATAAATGCGTACAATTAATACAAAACTGTAATAGGTTGAACCATAAAGTATAAATTAATTAGGTATTAAATTACTTATTGAAAATTATAACATGTATGTGTGTTACTTATAAGTCTGTGATATATTCAAAAAAAAAAAAAATACAATTCATATGCAGGTACTTATGCAATATATTATTGTTAAGGACAATTTTAAGCAATACAAAAAAAAATAGTCTTACAGAAAAAAGTATGTTTGGTTACTTATAGGTAAAATGTTATATTTTAAGTAAATTTCTGGGTAAATTTACTATGTATAATTTGAATTGTATAGGTATGTTTAATAAATTATTATACAATTTTGTACATTTATTAATATTTGTAACAATACTATACAATTATATACAGAATAGTAAACTATATAGTTTATTATAATAATAGTCTATTATTTACAATATTTAGTTTTATATAATTTATATATAATATATACCTATATCTAAAATTTAAATACATTTATAAAATATGTACTTGGATAAGTTAATTGTTCACTATAAATGTATGCACGCTTTAAGTAGTTAAAGTAAAGTTTAATATCATGATGATGACATATTATTATGTTATTGTTTTTATGTAAAATTTAAAAATTAATTTCTAATATTATAATTTAATTAATTTCTATGAAATATTAAAATTGAATGTAATAGAGTATTATATAACACACTGTAATGGGGTGATGACAAAATCTTATACCTTGGCTGACCTAAATAGAAGGGCTAACGCCTAACAAATATATGTATTAGCAATAACTATAAGCAATACTAGAATTATAATACTATTGATTGGTACCTAAATGCATTTTAAGGATTCTTAGGATAATAGCTTCAAGTTATAACAGTGCTGGTGACCATACCATACTGATAATATATTTAAATAATTAATATAGATATTTGCATGTAAGTCCCTCTACAGTTGCAACTATAGACTGTATAGTGTAGAATAGAAAAATATTAATTAATTTAACACTTAAAATGAAGTAATAAACGCCAAACAGAATTACACACTACATAATACATTACATGGCTAAATACATTGGTATGATCTCAACTTTGACAGTCGACGTAAGCAGTATTCATCAGGGAATAAAAATCATTTGATAATTTATTCAATGGAATATGATGTAAGCCTGTCTACTTTTTATGGCAGGCACTTGGCTTACAACAAAATAATTTGAATATTTACGTTATGATTTATTTACGATAAAAAATATAGTTTAGAATTTAATTCAAACCATTCAGTGGAGCGTAGACAGAAATTTTTATTGGAGAAGGGGATGTATATTCATTATTTTTAAGATAATCGCAGGATAGTACTCCCCGCATTAATATCATATATATAAAAAATTATGCCTATGTAGGTATTTTTAATATTCTTAAACAGCTTTTATAACAACTACATGTAAGGAACCTTGTATTAAATGTTCAAGATTTTTGACTCCCCAAAAGTACCAACTAGATTCACTTTCCTTTCTGAAAATATACTAAAGTACCTAGTCAAGTAAAAAATCAAAACATTTTTTCAATGGCTATTACTGCAAACTTACTTCATGTATTAATTTTAGTCATCTAATGTGATCGATACACTATACTATAGAAAGGGAGGCATATATGTTGAAGTGAATTTTGGTTCAATTAAAACATATTATTGTTTCATGTATACTTATGTTATATTATTTTTTTTTTTTAATATTGTATATTTCTTATCTATTTATAAATCTGAATTAAAAATAAACCATTATTGTTATGAAATTAACATATTTGTTTTTATTTACACCTATTACATAACTTAAGTATACTAGTTACATTATTTGCACCATACCTATTTGTCAGTTGTCTGTATATTAATTATAGTTAATATTTCTGTACAACTGTACTTATTAACTTTTAATTAAAAAATAAAAATGCCTTAGTGTTCAGTAAAAAATTGTAAAAGTGGGTGATCTTATAAAACTACTTCTATGCCAAAGACCAATGTGATACTTTTCAGTTTTTCTTGTAGAGATGCTAATTTGTGTAAAATTTGGTCAGAGTTCTGCTAAAAAGACAAAATTAATGTCAAATCTAGTAAGTTGAATAATATTTTTATTAATTTATCTGCATAAAGACTAAAGATTTATCTACATTAGCTTTGTTTATTGTTTATATTATATATTAAAAAAAAAAAAAAATAAATAACTTTATAATTATAATGAAATCATCAATCTAAAGTTAGGATATGTTCTTTACATTTTAATGTATCTCATTATGCTAAGAAGGTGATGATTCAAGAAATGATTAATTATTCTCCATAGTGTCAGAAAAAAATTAAAAACAAATGCTGTTCCTATAAAACCAATTGTAAGTTATACTATTTTACAAACATTTATTTTATTATTTATTATATTACATTATATATACCTATGTACACACAAGCATAGTAGATTATACTTGAGTCTATATTATTGAAATTTTCAAATTATTCAATTTGAAAATCTAACACTTTAATTCAAGATTTAATTAATAATATGCATGAAGGGTTTATTATTTATATTTTCTTGTTCATTTTTTAAACAGCATATAATACAGGATTAAAAGGTTAGTCCCAAAAACAAGGGTTCATGGAATGTACAAGAGGTTAATCCTCTTTATAGCGTAATATACACTTTACAATTTTTCCCAAAGTATTTTTATATTATAAATTGTACCTTTATTATGATAAAATTCGTATTTCCTAATCGCTCTCGTACAGGGCGTCCCAGGAGTTGCAAGACTCTGGTCAAACATAATTGTTGAAACCAATTTTTCTATTTTCTTTTTCAAACGCAAGGTAAAGGGTCGGAGCTCTACCTACCACTTCAAGGACCGCCCTGCCTTCAAGTTAGGTTAACAAATATACAAGCACACAAACTCAATTTCGCACATCACTAACATTACATTTTTATACAATAATACTGTGTGTAACAACGCCTGACTAAAATATTTTACTTATATTATTATTATAATTATTAACAATAGATTTTATACTAATAGGTTAATGAAAATTTTACACCACAACGCTGTATATATTTAATTTATATTATTATTACTAATACATATATATATATATATATTTATATATATGACTATGGATATAATACAATGTGATGAACCCAGTAATAAAAATAAAAATATGTATTTATTGTTAATTAATTCACAACTATAAATATTGGTAATTAAATAATTTATGTAAAACATAATATAATATTTGTTTTAAAAATGTTTATATTAAAATTACGAACCCTATGTTGGTTCAGGGCTTTGCGTTGAATCAGATTAAGATCGGTAAAAATATGTATACACCATGCAGAGGTTTTGGCTCCGCTTCCGCGTTGAAACGTACTAGGATCGGGAAATACGCCCACGGCTTAGTGTCGTACTGCATACGACTCACAAATCACATGTAAGTTTTACATTATAATGTAATTGTATCTATTATTAGAATATTAAATAAAATAAATCTTGTTACCTAATATTACTAGTATCCGATAAATTATTAATTAGTGTACGATTACTAAGTTTGTAGTCAAGTTTTCTCGTCGATAGTCGACCCCACAAATATACTGACAGATATTAATGTTACATAACATACTTATTATAGTATTATGTGTATTGTATATAGAGATTGCAATGATATACATCAATATGACAATATATCGATACTTTCTGAGAAAAAATCGTTTTTTTTTGGTATCAATATTTGCATTTTGATAAAATCTGTACATCGATCATCCATTTTTAATATATATACAACAGAATATCGATGTTTATTAAAACAAATGTCAAAATCAAGAGAGTATTTGCACTGTAGTTCCAATAACCAAAACCCGTGGTTGAGTTTATAAATATATTATAATGTGTGTACTATATTTTTAGATCATCTACAAGGGATGGAGCTTATTAATATGTTGATGATATTAGCGACGAGTCTTTCTATTAGGTGTTAGATATTCGCATGCCGTATGCGTGATGCAACTCGTCGCTTAATTTTTCATAGGTCGTAAACCGCATAGATATAAATATTAAATTAAATTAATTATTATTTAATATCTATGTTGTGTTGTATCAACAGTACAGAGCGAAATGTGCTAAATTCTACTACGCTTTGGCTCCGTACGCTCTAATGACATTATCTAAAATAAATTAGAATGGCACTGTTAACTTGTGAGGTTGTCAATCCTATGTCTCTATTAAGCTGGAATGACTCAAAGATTACATATACTGTTGGCACAATTTAGTTAATAAAAACTTCATTGACACATAGTACATATACCCCGGTACTATTCTTTTTAACAGGTAAGAACGCAAATGTCTGAAATAATATTCAACACAGTTATCTTTTAGTCGAAAAAACTTTAATTTGCTGCAAAGAACAAACATAAAATTAAACAATTCAAAACACTGCTCGTGCAACAGTCGTCGCTTGCCTCTGCGTATACGACCGTCCACCTCTCTCCAGCCGAGTCCAAGGGCGTCATTTCAACTTTTTTATTGTTGGTGCCAAAACTTTTGCAGGGCATTTCAAATCATTACCAGGCTACATAAAAAACTTGTTTTTTTAGTGGGGGGGGGGTCAAGTTGGAATAAAAACATTAGAATATTTGTATAATTTATTTAATATAATGTTAAATATAATATAATATAATATTACCCTATTGTTGTTATTTCTTCCCAACTATGTGCAGGTACTTTTAATGCATTTATATTTATATTGTGGATACCAGTGGTATTTATACTTGGTAAATAAATTTATGGGTATAAAACACCTTAATAATAAAATACCTAACCGAACCTTATCTATACATTTTTCTCCCTGCACATTCGAAACATATAATATGGTTAGCTTCATAAAACCTAAAAGTTATTTTATATGTATCCTTCTTCACAATGGTACAATATATAGATATACAATCGTCCACTTAACTCATATTTCTAAATTTTTCCACTTGTAAATTAAATTTAACAACTTAATTCAATTAAATAACAAACCAGGAGTTACAGAAATAAAAACATTTATTATTATAAAACAATATACATTTAATACTTATATTATATATAAATGGATATCTTCAATTTTAGATTCTGAGAGGATCGATGAATATATTGATTTTACAATGTTTTGTGTTTTTTTTATTTTATTTTTATATCTATCTTCATGTTTTAGGCTGTAAAAATGCTCCGATTTTCTTCATAAGCATCTTTTCTGATAGGAAAGTGAATCTAGTTAGTACTTTAGAAGGTTAAAAGAACAAATTCCCAATAGTTTTTAAAAAGCCGGAAAAAATAAAAAAAAATTAAAGAAAAATGCAAAATTTTTCGCAAAGCAAATTTTTGGCAAAATTTATTTTTATTTTTGATATAACAAAAGAAATGATGACCGTAAATACATGCAATTTTTACCGAATGTTTAACTAAACATTTTCTATACACCATAGCATTTTCAAAATATTTTGACTTTTTTGAGCTATTTATAAGCATAATAAATTTTTGATTTTTTTATTTTTTTTTTATAATCGCCAATAAAAATTTTTATTTTTTTATTTTCAGACCGTCAAATAACTTGAAAATTTAATATAAGATTTTTCATAACTTGTTGTAAATGAAAATTAAAAAAAAAAGTTGAGCGTAAATTTCTAATAGTTCTATAAGCATCTAAATTGAAATTTCGAAAAAATACATAAAATTCACGAAATTTTGCAGTTTTTTTTTGATTAGGAAATTCATAAAAATTTTTCTATTCAAATTTAAGATTTGTAAATTTAACACAAAATTTTCTATATGTTTTTCTATATTTCTTAAAAAAAAATTTATCGGAAAGTTGAACTACTTTTTTATGAGCGTTTGAAATTAAACATTGGATATTCACTTGTTTTCTCCGGGAACGATTTTCTTATTTTAATGTAATTCAAAAAGGAATAACCGTAGATATTTAAAAATTCTATTAAATTTTTAGATTACCATTTTCTATATACCAAAAAAATTTAAAAATATTTTGATAATTTTTAAGCTAATTGTAGGCCTAAGAAATTTTTGGTTTTTTTAAATTGTTTTTCTTTAAATATCGATAAAAAATATTTCGTATAGTGAATTGCTTGAAAATTTAATACAAGATTCCTTATAAATAATTAAAATAGCAGATTAAAAATAATAAGAAAATATGAGCACAATTTTTTTATAATCATTTAAACTTCAAATTTTGAACCGAAATTCATCATCGAACATTTATAAATTGTTTTGTAGTTAAAAATGTATAAAATGTTCAATTTTTATACCTTATGATTAAAAATTTAAATTAAGGTTTTTCATAAATAGTTTATAGTGTAACAAAAAAATCAAAAAAAATATATTAAAAAAATAATTATTTACAGACAGTTTAAGTTAAAATTTGGATTTCAAAATATCGAAAATTTGCAAATTATTTTGTGGTTAAAAATTTATAAAATGTTCAATTTTTATAACTAAGGATTGAAAATTCAAAATAAGGTTTTCGGGAAGTATTTTATAGTGTAACCAAAAAATCAAAAAAGTATATTAAATAAATAATTTTTATAGACATTTTAAGTTAAAATTTTAACGATGTTAGTTATTTCGTTGTAATTTAAAAATATTTTTCGTGGGTGGTTAAAACTTAGTATATTATTATATTCTATACACTCAATTATATTTTCTAATGCAATGTTTTCTGCAAAATTAATTCAACCTACTGTATTATTAATAGTAATATGAATTATTTTAATAGCAATATCATAAAATACACTTAGTTATGTAGGCTGACAAACCGTCTTTGCTCAGAATCGTTTTTCGTATATAATGATTTTAGATTATTGAATTCAAATTTAATACATCCATGAAAGTGATCCACTGGACATATACTATACAGCAGAGCGGTACCCACTTGCCGACATTTTCTTAACTTCGAAAATGCATCTACAGCATAATTTAGGTTGATTTTATTTGCCTTTTCTTTCTTATTTAGTTTAGTCAGGAGTTTGTAGATCCAATTTTGATTGAAATTTTAGTGTCTAAAATTAGTGAAATTACATAAAGTCCTTTAAATCTTAGTTAAAGCATCTAGTTAATATCTACTGCTCAGCCTGAATGAAGAATTATGTTAAAAATAAAGACGACCTTTTGATTAATACCCTCAGATTTGGTGTCACATTCTGTTGATTTATTAATAACAATAGTCTCGTCTATTTCATTTTTAAAACATTTGCCAATCATTTTCAATCAATATTCAAATAATTACTATGTCTGGCAGGACTTTTCATAGATTGTGATAAATTATCAGATTTCTAGATAATATAAAGAGTTAAGAATTTATTACTATGTATCTTTAATAATAATTCTGTATTTGTCCAAAAATTATAAATAAATAAAACTACAACTACTATCATAAAGACAATTACTAATACACCATCAAGAGTTTTAGTAATATTTATAAATGTTATAATAGTCAGTAAGAATAATTATTATGTAATATTTTAAAAACTGCACTGCATTCGGTAAACATTTAAATTAACTTACTTTGAAATTCATTTAATTATAGTAATGCATTATGAAGATGTTAAATATTTTTAGATTATAAGCATGGAAAATAATGCACTTGTTACATTAATTGACTGTGGTAGGTGTTATTGTAACAATTCAAAAAAATATACACAATTAAAAATTACAAGATCAATTTAAAAAATATTTTATTCGAATTTAAAAATGTTGGTATAAAAAAAATAGATATATTAAATAATAATTTCCAAGTTGAATAAACTGTAACTAAAGGGCTTAGAGTACAGGAAAATTTATCTTTATAGTTGAAAGTATAGGTTAGCATAGTTTTTTTTTAATTTACAACTTATAAACTGTTACACATTCTGCAGGCATATGAAGATTTTAGTCATACATACAAAATTATCTGGTTTCTGCTTTTCAGATATTGTTATTGACATTTTAGTATTTATAATCAATGTAATTACTAATAATTAATCAGTTGAATAAATATTTATAAAAACAAACAATATAATTTTTATATATTTAAAAACTGAAACCACTAAAATATTAATATTTTACGGTTGTATAATATTGTTATAATACGAATAAACTATTTCAATTCCTTCTCGATATACTGAAATTTGTGATAAGAACTAGGAAGTAAGTGACAAGCTTAAAAGTCGCAAAATATAAACAACTAATAACTATAGAAGTTATTTTTAGACAATGTTTCCCTTTTGATGGGAGTTATCAATTTTGTTGCTTTCTTATTATCACAAAATAACGAGTAGGTAGCCAATAAATTTCCACTGACCTATTGGCGATGGTTGAGCTGCTTGGGCTTTAGAAGTCGGGGTAAATAATAATACACGTGAAAAGTCGGATTTTCTCGCTGAACTACAAGCATAATATTATATTGTTTTATGCTACAAGCCGAGTATCTATTTACCAAGTGCTTGGCCGCCTGGGCTAACATTTTTAACATTGTATTATGCCCAAACTGCCAATTATTATATAAATTGCATTTATGTAATAATATTGTATTTATTATAAATACAAATTTAATAGAATTTTTAAATATCTACGGTTATTCCTTTTTGAATTACATTAAAATAAGAAAATCGTTCCCGGAGAAAACAAGTGAATATCCAATGTTTAATTTCAAACGCTCATAAAAAAGTAGTTCAACTTTCCGATAAATTTTTTTTTAAGAAATATAGAAAAACATATAGAAAATTTTGTGTTAAATTTACAAATCTTAAATTTGAATAGAAAAATTTTTATGAATTTCCTAATCAAAAAAAAACTGCAAAATTTCGTGAATTTTATGTATTTTTTCGAAATTTCAATTTAGATGCTTATAGAACTATTAGAAATTTACGCTCAACTTTTTTTTTTAATTTTCATTTACAACAAGTTATGAAAAATCTTATATTAAATTTTCAAGTTATTTGACGGTCTGAAAATAAAAAAATAAAAATTTTTATTGGCGATTATAAAAAAAAAATAAAAAAATCAAAAATTTATTATGCTTATAAATAGCTCAAAAAAGTCAAAATATTTTGAAAATGCTATGGTGTATAGAAAATGTTTAGTTAAACATTCGGTAAAAATTGCATGTATTTACGGTCATCATTTCTTTTGTTATATCAAAAATAAAAATAAATTTTGCCAAAAATTTGCTTTGCGAAAAATTTTGCATTTTTCTTTAATTTTTTTTTATTTTTTCCGGCTTTTTAAAAACTATTGGGAATTTGTTCTTTTAACCTTCTAAAGTACTAACTAGATTCACTTTCCTATCAGAAAAGATGCTTATGAAGAAAATCGGAGCATTTTTACAGCCTAAAACATGAAGATAGATATAAAAATAAAATAAAAAAAACACAAAACATTGTAAAATCAATATATTCATCGATCCTCTCAGAATCTAAAATTGAAGATATCCATTTATATATAATATAAGTATTAAATGTATATTGTTTTATAATAATAAATGTTTTTATTTCTGTAACTCCTGGTTTGTTATTTAATTGAATTAAGTTGTTAAATTTAATTTACAAGTGGAAAAATTTAGAAATATGAGTTAAGTGGACGATTGTATATCTATATATTGTACCATTGTGAAGAAGGATACATATAAAATAACTTTTAGGTTTTATGAAGCTAACCATATTATATGTTTCGAATGTGCAGGGAGAAAAATGTATAGATAAGGTTCGGTTAGGTATTTTATTATTAAGGTGTTTTATACCCATAAATTTATTTACCAAGTATAAATACCACTGGTATCCACAATATAAATATAAATGCATTAAAAGTACCTGCACATAGTTGGGAAGAAATAACAACAATAGGGTAATATTATATTATATTATATTTAACATTATATTAAATAAATTATACAAATATTCTAATGTTTTTATTCCAACTTGACCCCCCCCCCACTAAAAAAACAAGTTTTTTATGTAGCCTGGTAATGATTTGAAATGCCCTGCAAAAGTTTTGGCACCAACAATAAAAAAGTTGAAATGACGCCCTTGGACTCGGCTGGAGAGAGGTGGACGGTCGTATACGCAGAGGCAAGCGACGACTGTTGCACGAGCAGTGTTTTGAATTGTTTAATTTTATGTTTGTTCTTTGCAGCAAATTAAAGTTTTTTCGACTAAAAGATAACTGTGTTGAATATTATTTCAGACATTTGCGTTCTTACCTGTTAAAAAGAATAGTACCGGGGTATATGTACTATGTGTCAATGAAGTTTTTATTAACTAAATTGTGCCAACAGTATATGTAATCTTTGAGTCATTCCAGCTTAATAGAGACATAGGATTGACAACCTCACAAGTTAACAGTGCCATTCTAATTTATTTTAGATAATGTCATTAGAGCGTACGGAGCCAAAGCGTAGTAGAATTTAGCACATTTCGCTCTGTACTGTTGATACAACACAACATAGATATTAAATAATAATTAATTTAATTTAATATTTATATCTATGCGGTTTACGACCTATGAAAAATTAAGCGACGAGTTGCATCACGCATACGGCATGCGAATATCTAACACCTAATAGAAAGACTCGTCGCTAATATCATCAACATATTAATAAGCTCCATCCCTTGTAGATGATCTAAAAATATAGTACACACATTATAATATATTTATAAACTCAACCACGGGTTTTGGTTATTGGAACTACAGTGCAAATACTCTCTTGATTTTGACATTTGTTTTAATAAACATCGATATTCTGTTGTATATATATTAAAAATGGATGATCGATGTACAGATTTTATCAAAATGCAAATATTGATACCAAAAAAAAACGATTTTTTCTCAGAAAGTATCGATATATTGTCATATTGATGTATATCATTGCAATCTCTATATACAATACACATAATACTATAATAAGTATGTTATGTAACATTAATATCTGTCAGTATATTTGTGGGGTCGACTATCGACGAGAAAACTTGACTACAAACTTAGTAATCGTACACTAATTAATAATTTATCGGATACTAGTAATATTAGGTAACAAGATTTATTTTATTTAATATTCTAATAATAGATACAATTACATTATAATGTAAAACTTACATGTGATTTGTGAGTCGTATGCAGTACGACACTAAGCCGTGGGCGTATTTCCCGATCCTAGTACGTTTCAACGCGGAAGCGGAGCCAAAACCTCTGCATGGTGTATACATATTTTTACCGATCTTAATCTGATTCAACGCAAAGCCCTGAACCAACATAGGGTTCGTAATTTTAATATAAACATTTTTAAAACAAATATTATATTATGTTTTACATAAATTATTTAATTACCAATATTTATAGTTGTGAATTAATTAACAATAAATACATATTTTTATTTTTATTACTGGGTTCATCACATTGTATTATATCCATAGTCATATATATAAATATATATATATATATATGTATTAGTAATAATAATATAAATTAAATATATACAGCGTTGTGGTGTAAAATTTTCATTAACCTATTAGTATAAAATCTATTGTTAATAATTATAATAATAATATAAGTAAAATATTTTAGTCAGGCGTTGTTACACACAGTATTATTGTATAAAAATGTAATGTTAGTGATGTGCGAAATTGAGTTTGTGTGCTTGTATATTTGTTAACCTAACTTGAAGGCAGGGCGGTCCTTGAAGTGGTAGGTAGAGCTCCGACCCTTTACCTTGCGTTTGAAAAAGAAAATAGAAAAATTGGTTTCAACAATTATGTTTGACCAGAGTCTTGCAACTCCTGGGACGCCCTGTACGAGAGCGATTAGGAAATACGAATTTTATCATAATAAAGGTACAATTTATAATATAAAAATACTTTGGGAAAAATTGTAAAGTGTATATTACGCTATAAAGAGGATTAACCTCTTGTACATTCCATGAACCCTTGTTTTTGGGACTAACCTTTTAATCCTGTATTATATGCTGTTTAAAAAATGAACAAGAAAATATAAATAATAAACCCTTCATGCATATTATTAATTAAATCTTGAATTAAAGTGTTAGATTTTCAAATTGAATAATTTGAAAATTTCAATAATATAGACTCAAGTATAATCTACTATGCTTGTGTGTACATAGGTATATATAATGTAATATAATAAATAATAAAATAAATGTTTGTAAAATAGTATAACTTACAATTGGTTTTATAGGAACAGCATTTGTTTTTAATTTTTTTCTGACACTATGGAGAATAATTAATCATTTCTTGAATCATCACCTTCTTAGCATAATGAGATACATTAAAATGTAAAGAACATATCCTAACTTTAGATTGATGATTTCATTATAATTATAAAGTTATTTATTTTTTTTTTTTTTTAATATATAATATAAACAATAAACAAAGCTAATGTAGATAAATCTTTAGTCTTTATGCAGATAAATTAATAAAAATATTATTCAACTTACTAGATTTGACATTAATTTTGTCTTTTTAGCAGAACTCTGACCAAATTTTACACAAATTAGCATCTCTACAAGAAAAACTGAAAAGTATCACATTGGTCTTTGGCATAGAAGTAGTTTTATAAGATCACCCACTTTTACAATTTTTTACTGAACACTAAGGCATTTTTATTTTTTAATTAAAAGTTAATAAGTACAGTTGTACAGAAATATTAACTATAATTAATATACAGACAACTGACAAATAGGTATGGTGCAAATAATGTAACTAGTATACTTAAGTTATGTAATAGGTGTAAATAAAAACAAATATGTTAATTTCATAACAATAATGGTTTATTTTTAATTCAGATTTATAAATAGATAAGAAATATACAATATTAAAAAAAAAAAATAATATAACATAAGTATACATGAAACAATAATATGTTTTAATTGAACCAAAATTCACTTCAACATATATGCCTCCCTTTCTATAGTATAGTGTATCGATCACATTAGATGACTAAAATTAATACATGAAGTAAGTTTGCAGTAATAGCCATTGAAAAAATGTTTTGATTTTTTACTTGACTAGGTACTTTAGTATATTTTCAGAAAGGAAAGTGAATCTAGTTGGTACTTTTGGGGAGTCAAAAATCTTGAACATTTAATACAAGGTTCCTTACATGTAGTTGTTATAAAAGCTGTTTAAGAATATTAAAAATACCTACATAGGCATAATTTTTTATATATATGATATTAATGCGGGGAGTACTATCCTGCGATTATCTTAAAAATAATGAATATACATCCCCTTCTCCAATAAAAATTTCTGTCTACGCTCCACTGAATGGTTTGAATTAAATTCTAAACTATATTTTTTATCGTAAATAAATCATAACGTAAATATTCAAATTATTTTGTTGTAAGCCAAGTGCCTGCCATAAAAAGTAGACAGGCTTACATCATATTCCATTGAATAAATTATCAAATGATTTTTATTCCCTGATGAATACTGCTTACGTCGACTGTCAAAGTTGAGATCATACCAATGTATTTAGCCATGTAATGTATTATGTAGTGTGTAATTCTGTTTGGCGTTTATTACTTCATTTTAAGTGTTAAATTAATTAATATTTTTCTATTCTACACTATACAGTCTATAGTTGCAACTGTAGAGGGACTTACATGCAAATATCTATATTAATTATTTAAATATATTATCAGTATGGTATGGTCACCAGCACTGTTATAACTTGAAGCTATTATCCTAAGAATCCTTAAAATGCATTTAGGTACCAATCAATAGTATTATAATTCTAGTATTGCTTATAGTTATTGCTAATACATATATTTGTTAGGCGTTAGCCCTTCTATTTAGGTCAGCCAAGGTATAAGATTTTGTCATCACCCCATTACAGTGTGTTATATAATACTCTATTACATTCAATTTTAATATTTCATAGAAATTAATTAAATTATAATATTAGAAATTAATTTTTAAATTTTACATAAAAACAATAACATAATAATATGTCATCATCATGATATTAAACTTTACTTTAACTACTTAAAGCGTGCATACATTTATAGTGAACAATTAACTTATCCAAGTACATATTTTATAAATGTATTTAAATTTTAGATATAGGTATATATTATATATAAATTATATAAAACTAAATATTGTAAATAATAGACTATTATTATAATAAACTATATAGTTTACTATTCTGTATATAATTGTATAGTATTGTTACAAATATTAATAAATGTACAAAATTGTATAATAATTTATTAAACATACCTATACAATTCAAATTATACATAGTAAATTTACCCAGAAATTTACTTAAAATATAACATTTTACCTATAAGTAACCAAACATACTTTTTTCTGTAAGACTATTTTTTTTTGTATTGCTTAAAATTGTCCTTAACAATAATATATTGCATAAGTACCTGCATATGAATTGTATTTTTTTTTTTTTTGAATATATCACAGACTTATAAGTAACACACATACATGTTATAATTTTCAATAAGTAATTTAATACCTAATTAATTTATACTTTATGGTTCAACCTATTACAGTTTTGTATTAATTGTACGCATTTATACATGGTTTATAATTTCCCAACATAATTTTTATGACAGAGGAGCTAAAATTTAAGATATACTATTTTTAGAGTTTTATATTTGATCACTATAGTATGTATTATAATACTTGTACCTAATAGGTAAACCTATAAATACCTAATGAATTTTGATTGAAATGTTTTTTAATTTAAATAAATAAACTATTTTATTTACAAATCTGTTATAACTCGTATATTATATTTATTACAACAAATAATTAAGTCAACTTAAATATTTTATACAATATCCCAGGGAGTGCAGGCCCCTTGCCACCATTTAAATAACTAATATTCAAAATGTAAAGAAGTATAAGTATGTATATATATACTTCTTATTTTCTTAAGTAATAACTTATAGCTGTAGATATCTATATTATACCAAGTTAGGTGTTAACAGTTATCAGAATAATAAAACCATTAATACCATGCTAAAAAAATGCATTTTAAGTCCCTACATATTAAAATAAACAAACCATTTTAGAATATAATATACTACATATATATAATATCTTAACAAATTATAAAATAGATACTCATGAATATATTATTTTATTTAAGTATATAGGTATTTTAGTATAAGTCTTTTATTTTTATGATTACTTTGTAATAATTAAAAAATATTTTATTTGTTATTAGAAAATACCAAAATACGCAGATAAAGCAAGCTCTAGTTTATCTAAACATACTAAATGATGAAGAGAAATGAATAAGTCATTATTGATAGACACTAATGTTACAAATAGTTCAATTGTATTTGAAAATAATTTATCTCAAATAGATAGTTCATTGTCTTAAATCAATAATAATATTTTTATAAATAAAAATGTGTGTATAAGAGTTAAGCCTATAGAGATAATAAATTGTAGTATTGTACAAGAAGACAGCTAATTCTAATATAATAAATTTTAACAAGAATATATCCAATAAACAATTTTTTCAATCAAAATTAGCATCATTAGTAATTTCTTCAAGACTTGTAAGAAATAATGCTACAGAATTATTAAAATTATTTAAATCAGTAGATAATTTAGATTGTTTAAAATCCCTTTTAATAGATTCTAGAACATCATTATCCACTCCTACATCTACATTAATATTATATCAATTGGTGATGGGTGGTATATTAATTTTGGTATTGTAAATGGATGAATTAATTTATATAATACTGAGCCAAATGTTAATTAATTATCTGTCGTGGACTATGGTTCAATATTGATGTAATATAAATAGATAAAAAAAGGATCCTCATTCTGGCAAATATTGCGTGGTTTGTGTATAGATGACTCTGTAAAACCTTTTATTTTTGGTTCATATTTTGGAATGAAAATCCTTCTTGTATAAATGAATATTTATCTCGATTTGTGGAAGAACTTAATAAAATATTAACAAATGGTTTACAAATAAATATTACAATTTTGAATGTCCACATTAAAGGTATAATTGCTGACGTTCCTGTTTATGTATATATAAAACAAGTAAAGGGACATTCTGGGTATTTTGGTTGTGAAAAGTCTGTAGAAGAAAGTGAATATTTATCTGGCAGTCTTTCGTTTCCTGAATGTGAAGCTCAATTACGTACTGATGAGTCTTTTATTAACCGCTCAAATAAAGAGCATCACATTGGACAGTCACTATTATTGGACTAATTATTGGTCTTGGACTTATTTTTTTGTATTCCATTAGATTATATGCGTTAATGCTGCCTTGGGATAATGAAAAAAATATTACAATTTACTCTTAAAAGAACTTGGGTTGAAGGTGTTTGTATAATATTAAATTGTCAAAAGACTAAATTATTATATCAATAAATCAAAGAATGAAAATTATTAAGAAGTGATTAAGTTCAGCCTTTGTTCAAATTTCAATGATTTAAAGAATTTTAATACTTTTAAAGCCATTGAATTTAGACAAATAATGTTGTACACAGGATCTTTTATTTTTAAAGATAAGGTTAGCATTCCAGTTTACAACAATTTGATAATATTCCATATTATTATGGGTATATTAAGCTGTAAGAAATCAGTATATTGTCAAAATGAGTATATTGATTCTCTAAGTAAACATTTTCTAAAAACAGTAGGTCTGATTTATGGCAGTGAAAATATATTCTATAATGTATATTCCTTTATTCGTTTGTTACAGGATACAAAAAAATATGAAGTTTAAGATAATTTTTTTGCTTTTTTGTATGAAAATTATCTTCAACATTTAAAAAAAAAAGTTACAACCATGTCATTTGCCTTTAACACAATTTCATAATCTTATCAATGAAGAACGTGTGTGTGAAGTTTCTATTTTTGAATCATCAATTAATTATCCCTTTCTAGATTGATATCATGTTAATGGTACTTTACCTGAAAATATTACTTGTGACTTAGTTGTTCAGTATTCAATTTTGTTTATAAAAACATTTACTATTCGAATAGAAAATATAAAATGATAGTCTAGCAAATGAGATAATTGTATTATTATGACTTCAAATAAAGTGGGCCTAGTTAAAAATATCATTAATAGAAATGGTGTGATATTTTGGTGAGATATTTATAGTTTGTTCAATATTTGATAAAGTTATCCCAATTTATAATTTGCCATGTTCATCAATATTTGTTAGAATATATGAATGTAGCAAATTATCATCAACATTAAAATTATATCATGTAGATAGTATTAAATTTAAAGCTTGTTATTTTCCAATGATTGATATTATTCCACATTCAACTTTATATCTATATACATTATTACACACAATTAGTTAATCAGGTATATCTAGTTAAAAATAATATAAGCATAAGTAATTGTGAATTTATTTTTCTAGTTTTATGAAGAATGTAATTTCTTATTATGTTATTGTTTCCTCAATAAACAATGAAAATATACAAACAATCGTTCTAAAGTCATGGATAATTAATAAGGAGTTGGGAAATCCTTTAGTTATAAATAATTATGAATGGTATGACTAACTGAGCATGGAACTAAAAAAGCTGAACATAATGTTAATATGGATTTTAATTGGGATAAAATATTTGGTCAGGTTCTACATATAACTAGTAAATTAATTTTGTTGATGATTATATCATAATTATTATACTAATATAACTGTACAAAAGTCATATATTTTTTAGTGTATGATCATTTTTTCTCATATTTTTTAAATTTTTATTTAGAAGAAAAATTTATCACCATAAAAATTAAAATAAAACAATATAAATTTCTTATCATCGAATTTATTCACACAAACTATTGAGGCTGTACTTTGTAGTTGGATCAAAGTTGATAATCTATCAAAGAGGTTTATATGTTGTTGAGCTGGAAGCAAAAATGTATACAAGTTTGCTTTATCACAAAAATATTCTGTATATTCATGAGAAGAACATAACGTGTCTTCCATGAACATTTTTTGGTATGTAATATTAAATACAATTTAATATTATACAAATATTAAATTTCATCAACATTAATATTTATAACCATTTAATTTTATGATTGATAGAAACTCATGCATTTACAAAGAAAAAATTATTAAATTTTTATTATACCAGATCAACAGAAATGAAAGATACAGAAAAACATAGAAAACGTATAAAGAGGAAACATTTTAATTTATCTAGCAGTGATGAAGTTCTTAATAATGACTCAGAAATAAAAACAAACATTAAATACCCATTTATATAAATTTATTTTTACGCATTACAAATATTATTTATAGGTAAATACTTTAATTTGTTTTCTACATTATGTTAATATTATCTAGGTAAAAAGAAAAAACAAAATAAAAAAGTATTCCAAAGTAATGATTCAAATTATAGTAATAGTGGTGCAATGATTCCTTATTTAACACAAAATTTCAAAGTGTTGTAGATGCAGAACCAACAGGTTTTGTAAAAATAAATATTTACAACTTAATAATTATAGGTCCTGCAAATTAATATTATTTGATAATAAAATATTTTTTTTTTCAGATTCGATTAATTTATTCAAATCAGATAATAAATTCATTAAGTTAATCGACTCAAATTAGAGTTCTATCAAATGTTGAATAATTAGTAAAAGATAATTAGCCATTAACTATCCAAAGTAATTGTCCAAATAATCTTTATTAATCATTGTAATATTATTAGATAAAATTGTTACTACTAAATTGAACAACTATATTTATAGATGCTCCTGTAAGAGACATTAAATACTCAAATGTTGATGAATATTGTGCATATCTTAAAAAGTGGTATACATTAAAGTTTAAATTATATTTATTTAAAATACAAATTATTATTTATAAAGTTCTTTTCTCAGTAGCAGAACAGGTAAATGTCTTGAAAAAAGACAACGAAAGTTGACCTAGCAAAAAACCAAGAGTATCTTGTTGATTTAATAATGGTTAATAACAAAGAGTTGAACAATGAAAATAAAAGCTATTCTGATAGATCTACTTTAAAAATAATATTTAAAAAATTTGAGGAATAAAGGTCCTAGAATCAAATGATCAAGAAAAAAAACATTTGGTCAGTTTTTAAAATATATCATATTATTATTTCATTTAACAACTTAATATTTCATAGGCTCAAGTACTACGCAGAAATGGCAAATCATTTGACTCCAAGCAAACTACTTATCAAATTCTTAAGACCTTAATGAATAATAGAGTGGCTGAACATTTGAATGTTGATGAAAAAAGAGGCGTAAAGTTAGCGTTTATTAAAATGCACTTATACGCTATTGTAATAGTTAAATTACTATGTTTATACAATTAAAACAATATCATACTGATTAGATGATTAATTAATGTTAAAATTATAAAACTTATCAAAATAATTATCAATTATGATAATTAGAAAATAAAATTAATTTAAAAGTTAATCTATTTTTTACAAGTTTGTTTAGTATTTAATGAAAAATCATTTTATGATTATTCATATTATGGCGTAGCTATATATAGTAGGAGTAACTATAAAAACTATTTATAGAAAAATATGCTTGTTGCAACGTTAACTTTTTATAACTTTATAATTCTGTTATAGTGTTAAACACTTATTTTTTCGATCAAATAAGCGATTGGTTAAAAACAAGAACCAATAAGAAAATAAAAAAAAAATTGTCTAGACCTTTATACATTATATATATATATGTTTATTTTGATTTTTTTTAATTTTAATACAATACAGTAACATACTAAATAAATAATTTATTATTGATTTATTTAAAACTACTCTCTTCCCTTTCAATACCTATATATGTGTATCATACATATTATATATTATGTTTGATACATAATTACACAATAGAAATAGTACAGCTATATAGCTGTTGTCCATTACTTATTTATTTAATAACTCAAATGCATTAATTATCTTTTATGATTGTTTACTGTATAAATTGTAATTATGTACATTACAAATTGATTACTAGAATATGTTCACAAGAATTAATTTAAATTTGTTTATTTATTATAATCAGCAAAATATGGCTTTCACATAAACTAAAATAATTGAAATGTATAACATTAACTAATATGGACTACAAATTACTCAACTACGTTTTCTTCAGTTTATACATTTATTTCAACATTATCAGTGTCAGATGGATAAAATAAATTGTTTCTTCGATTAAGATTATAATATCAATTACATTGTAGACATTAGACAGTTATATTAAAATATATTGGTTTAAATTTATAAAAACATTTTTGTTGCCATTGGTAACCAAGTCTAAAAGTATTGAAAGTATTATATGACATTTTAAATAGCATTATAATTATGTAACTATATAGAATCTGGGTGTTTAATGTAATGTGCAAATATTTCTATTTTCTATTTAATAACTTTACTAAATATAATTAAATAAAATTTTATAAAAAAAACTTATGATTAATACAACAAATATTCATTTTGTATGTCAATTTTCCTAAAACAAGTAATATATTAATGACTAATGTCATAGTTTAACACTATACATAAAATGTACACAAATATATAAATATTATATACATTATTATTCATTATATACTAAAATAAATTGTTGCTTATTTGATCATGATCAGTATAAAACTATACATTAGACTTGAAGTAAACTGTGGTCTGAATAAAGTCATGTAGTATTGAATTAACCCATAATGTTATAATATAGTTATAGTGTACTGTTTAGTCTAACAAACGATCAATAAAGATAGCTTACCTGTTCAACATTATAAAACATATTATAAATATATTACATTTGTAAAATACTTTAGTGTAATTAGTTAATACTTATTATGATAAAAATATGCAGATTTAGTTGTTAAGTACAAGAGGATTATAATATCAAAAATCACACAATTAATATCTTAACATGTTATAATTAATAATACACAGTTCTTTGTTAAAATATAAAACTCATTTGTGTTTATAAACAGTTTGTAATTGTACTTATACTAGAGAAACAAATATTATATACACTTAAAAATTTAGAACAAAATAAATCTGCTTGGATACAATATTGCAGTCTTTAGTTTTCATTTGGTATATATATTAAATATGCTGTATATAGTAGTTATTTGTTTTGAATTTAACAATATAGCTTATATAGCTTCAACACTATTTATATATTTATACAAAATAAATATTTCTAATTTTATGGCAATTTATAACGTATAATGATTTACTTGTGTTGTTCATTCAAATAATGTCTTTTCCATCATTGTATATTTAAGTTTGGTAAATTAACTTGAAGAGTATAATTATATATAAGATAAAATAATTAACAAGCTTTTATATTTACCTGTTTGTAGCTATTAATTTTGTAAATTTATTATAGTATACATAATTATTAAGTATATAGTTTAATATTATTACTTTTTTTTATACTATGTTAAAAAATAGATACATTTAGTTTATCGAGTAGGTACCTACTCAAAATCAGGTACTGATTTAGTGTTAATAATTTAATGCAAGATATTCATAATTTAAACACTTCCCCCAAGTTATGTTGTATATCTTAATATGTAATAAATAAAACCAAGTGCTTTGTTAGCATAAAGTACCCAATATTATTGTAATTATATGACATTATATGATACTGAGCTGTGTAATTGTAAGTGTATCTGTTTCAAAGAAATGTATAGGTAGGTACTTAGAAGAGAATATATATACTTGGATACAATATTTCAAGCTTTTAGTTTTGATTTTATGTATTAATTCAATACTTAATTAAACATTGTTTATTTGAATAAATAATCAATCAATGAGTAATATAATATTGTTTATTTGAATAAATTATCAATCAATGAGTAATATAACATAATATTAAATAAAAAATTAAGATATTTAAATATTTAAATTTGGAAGCCAGTGATAATGTAATTTATTGTTTATTCCAAGATGAATGGATATGATATTTTCTTCCACGATACTGATGTAAAGCGTTTATTTTTTAGTGATATCCTGCATATTATCCTGTTTAGGTTAGTGATTAGTAAATATATTTATTGTTTACATCATGATTTTTGGTTTTAAATTGTTTGAATCATATCAGAACCACCAGTCACTGTAACTTCACTTACGATTAGTTCTCCGTTAAAACTTTTTTTGAAATTACATTAGCTGTAATTTGTATTGTTTTTGGTTAAATATTTAATTTATTTCAATATATTTAAAGCGCCGTTGATTTGACATTCTAGAATCTAGAATTTTAAATTAATGTTTTACGCATCAATTAATTAATAATTTTGGATTTTTTACGATGTCTTCTGCCACAAGGTATAGTTTTAATGCATATTTGTATACTTACATCAAAAAATGAATAAGCTTCTTAATAGAGAATATTTGGTTAACCACTTATAACATTGAATAGAAATATCGTAGTTTGTTTCTTTTTTGAACAATTTAAATAATTGACACGTTGACTGCGTATATCTTTTTGTAGTTCTCACCCAGTGTAAATGTAAAAATTTAAAAATAACATAAAGAAATTGCTCTTATATAGTTATATGTACAAACGGCATATGAATACATATTTTAAAACATGCATCTAATCATGCTAAATAATAGTAAAATAACATACAGCCGTGTGTAGGGAATAATAATTCATTTAATATAAATATATATTGAATGCCAAATGGCGTTGCTGAACAATCCTCATATTATCAATTGCCGTCAGTATGCTGTCAACTTGTTAATAGTATTTTCTCAAGAATACTTTTAAACATTTATTAATATTTAATATTATTTTCAGCTGTTTAAAATATAAATTAATTTTTCTTTTTTAATATTGTTTTATCAAATATATTTATTTTAATGTTTAAGTATCAAACTATTATTCAATAATAAATGTATACATATTGTTATCTTTATTTCAGTAGTGATAATTCAGACAATATTGTTAGTAAATTTCAAAAACTAACAAATAAATACAAAGAGAGTGGATCCAACGTTAAAGCACGTAAAATTGTGGATGCTGAAAAAATGTTAAACATCCAATTTAATAAGAAAAAGATTTCTGAAATGTCTATCTCATCGCCCAGTAGTTCTTCAGATTCAACTAGTTCAGATTCTGATACTGACAGTAGTTCAGGTAAAAATGATTAAAAAAAAACCATTTTCATTTTAAATTTAATAAACACTATTTTATTATTATTTTATGTCTTTAGACTTGGACGAAGAGGAGAACAATATATTACACAAAAAGTTATATGAAGAAGCACAAACTATCAAGTCACATTTTAATTACTTAAAAAAAATGTTAGTAACTTATACCTACATATATTTTTCTTCGTAACCAGAAACAAAAACAATAATAATGAAATATTAAAAAAAAAGAGACAAAACTATTTAGATATAATATAATTATGATTAGATGCTGATAATAATTAAAAATTTTATCAATGTAGTTTTAAATTAATACTCTATAAATCTATACATAATACAATAAATATTTAAAAATTCCATAATTTAGAAAAAATTAATTAAGGAAGGTTATTTACAGTTAAAAATGTAATAAACAATGGTTATTAATAAATATGAGATCAGTTAAATTTAAGATATTTTGATAAATGTATATTTCTACATAGTTTTAGGTTTTGGATTTAGTTTTTCTTTTTTATTAGTTTGATTGCAATCAGTGATTCATCTGAGTGGGAGGTTAAGGAGTCCCAACACCATCATCCCTCTCAATATGCCTTTCTCCATTAAAAGTATTAGTAAAAAATGCCCCTCTCTATAATATTAATAATATGTATTTCCCCCAAAAAAATTATATGAGTGTATAACGTTTTTATTGCAATTTGAGATTAACACAATGTATATACATACAAACATATTTTTATTTAAATTATTTATTATCTTTTAATTGATGTAATTAATTGCATTTTATAATATAAAAAAAATAGTACTACTTTAAACAAATATGTCTAAAATTATGTTCCAAGTATACAAGTAAACTATTTCTAATCTTTTAAATACAAAGTAGTAAGTAATATAGAACTTCTTTAACCACTAATTTGAAATCAATTTTTGTCCCTTTTCCTTAATTTGTTTTTTTAATTCATTTTTTTAAAATTTACTTTTATTACAAGTGTATAACTAAAGTTCTAATACTGTGTACTACATTCATTGTGTAGGTATTTTCAAAGCAGAATGAAAGAAGTTGAAGACAAGTTAGTTGAAGTGAGATTGGGTACAGCTATAGAATACCGTATACCATTACAAAAATTACAACTTCAATTGAAATCTCGACTTGAAGTAGCTGCTGCGTTGAGACAGTTCAAATTAACAAATCTAAAGCATAAATATGAAGCAGGAGAACAAGCCATTAGACAAAATTTTGAGGTAATATAATAAGTAATAACCTTAATATTTTTTTTTTTTTTTTTATTATTTAAACCTAATTATCTTTAATTTTTCTATTATTCTCTTTTTATAAAAACCAAAATAACTTAATTATTTGAAAAACAGAACCTTCTATATTTCATCTCTCAGCATTAAGCTATTTTTTTATTATTTCAGAATGAAAAGGAGATATTGTATGATAAAATGAAAGAAGATTTAGAAGGAAAAATTCGGCAATTAGAAGAAGCACGTAATGAAGTAGATATTGATGCTTCTCTTTGGTTAGGTCGTAGTTTAACACGTAGTGGACGTGGTCGAGGAAGACGACCTTATGAGCATGTACAACCTAAGCAAAAACCAGTTGTTGTATCTGGACCATGCATAGTTTACAATCTTAAAGAACACGAAATACTAGAAGATTGGACCATTATTAAAAAGTCTCTGTCAGAGTTAAAACGAAAAGAAGATGCTAAGAATCGATATAAACCATATCCTTAAAGCAACAAGGTATTTCAAAAAATGACATTGTTTGTATTTAAGTAAGGACTATATCAAAATTTAACTTTTATATTTTAATAAGACAAGTTAACCTTTTAGCGATTTCTTATCTTACAATTGAAACCTTAAATTCAAATCATTCAATATATATATGCTTGGTACCTTTGTTTTTGTCTATTGTCAAAAAACCTTTATTTTTTTGCATCTAACCAAATATTTGAATGATTTAAAAAGAAGTTTCTATTTGTATTAAAATCTCATTATTGGTATATAATTTTAATTAGTAAATTTTAACTCATAAATAGGTATAATTATTTTTTTATTGTTAGGGCTATGATAAATTAATTGTTTTTCAGTTTAAATTGAATTGAGTGCTATATGTACGAGAAAAACAAAATTTGACGTTTGAACTTGATGTATATTATGTAATAGAATATTATAATTTTTCATGTAATTAAAATTATAAATTGTTGCATATAATTGTATTAAATGTATATTAAAGATAATTAAGATAATTCAATCTTTATGTATTGTTTTAAAATTGAAATATGAATTTTTACTAATTGTAGGCAAACTATCATAAATTATTTGTCTAGTAACTGGGGACTGTGGAGTTTTGGATGATTGGTTTTTATATTGTCTTGAGTTGAGGAGGCTTTAACTAAATGGACTAGAGACTAGAGTTACTGATTGGATATTTTGTTTCTATTACTCTTATCTACAAATGTATAGAATTTTGATTATACAACTGTACTTGGTAATAATTTTGAATTATGACAATTCTAAACAACAACCAGTAGACATATTTAATATTTCATCAGCATTAAATTCTACAGAGATAGTTGAAGATGACTTCGTACGTTGTTCTGGAGCCATACTCAATTTGGTACCACAGACTAAAATAACTGCCTAATAAATATTGTTTTAAGTATTAAGAATATTAAGATAATATATTTTAAAAAAATTTTTTTGGTAGACTATAAAAGTATATTTATAAATAATTAACCATTTAACATTTATTTTTATATCAAATAAAAAAAAACATATTTAATTTTAAATGATTTTAAGTTTAATATGTTCATATTTATTGACTGATTATTCATGTATTTAACAATATAATTTTAATGTATTCATTTAATTTTAATTTAATTTGATGTTTTTTTAATCTTGACTGTAAACATTTTGTTTTTAATTAGGCTAACTGAATTTTAATATTTGAAATTATAAACATAGAACTTAAAAACAAATGATTGCAATCGATTTAAATTGTATTTAGTAAAATTATGAACATAGAACTTAAAACCAAATGATTGCAATCAATTTAAATTGTATTTAGTAAAATGTTTTTATTACTCATGTTTGAGCCAACTAGTTGTTTCATATCAAATAAATCTATATATTTATATTTTGTGTTAAAATCCTTATTCAAAATAAAGAAAATTTGCATTTTTTTTTTTTAGAAATTCATAAAAAATTGTTCGTCTAAACCTCAAATTTTAAAATTAAATACTAGATACCCGATAAGCTTTTCTATTCTACCTATTACAAAAAAAAATTTTACTGGAAAGTCAAACAAATGTTTTACAAGCATTTGAAATTAGACATTCGATATTCACCCATATAAGAAGTACAAACGAATTCTCAGAAATCAATTTTCTATTTTAATGTAATTCCAAAACCAAAAAACTGTGTAAATACTTGAAATTTTTATCTAATGTTGAGATTATCATTTTCTATATACCATAAAATTATCGTATAATAATAATATTATTTTTAGTTTTTTTTTTATAATTTTTTTGTTGGTTCAAAAAGCATGAAAATGTAATATATAAGATTTTTTGTAGGTAGTAAATAATCTCATAGTCTTGATATTTTTTTAGTTTCAAGAAAAATTGAGTATTATTTAATACCATAGTCCATAATTTAATGTTTGATATTATCTCATCTTGTTTTCTGATAAGACTTATTCAATTAATTATTGTTCTACAAAATTTAATTCTCAAACTAAAAAAACAATTAAAAATTATGAGGTTAATCAAAATAAAATATTAAAACGTCAACATTTTCAGAAAAAAAAACTACAAAATTGAGATCAAATCTTCAAGTATTTTAAAAATTGTTAAATAAAAATTTTTTTTAACTTTTTTATCAAAATATTAAATTAAACTAAAATATGAAATAACGAGACATTCTGTATACTTGTATGTATCTAAAAATAGGTTCATGTTATGTAGGTAATTTTATTTATATTCTTTGACTCGTAATCATTTGTTGAAACTTGAAAAATGTCATCAAATCAATTGTAAATTATAATTTATAATATTTAATTTGTTGGTAAATTGAAGGTCTAAGGTTTGTTGTGATCTCGTTTTGGTTAAAATTGTTTAATATCATGGTAGTTTCACTTTTAATATTAAATATTAGAATTTAGGACAACAGTAAATACCTGCACATAAGTATATAATAGACATTTATGTTAACACACTAAACAAATAAATAAATTTAAAAGAAATATATAATTATAATTACTTAAATATTTAATTATTAAATTATTATTTATTATTTTTACAATAAATAAATAAATATAATTCTGTATAAAATATAAATAAATATGTATGAATTATAATAAATAAATATATACATATAATA